>JAJOOO010013103.1:0-12136 GCA_029582685.1 Solanum piurae
AAAAATATTTTCAACTTCAAAATTTCATTTTTTCACCCTTACCCTCGACCCCCTCACCCCCTTCCCCCCCTACCAGCCCCCCACGCCCCAAAAAAACACTTAAGTTTGTTTTTTTTAAATATTTTCAACTTCAAATTTTTATTTTTTCACCCTACCCTTGATCCCCCCACCCCCCAAAAAATTAAGTTTAATTTCAAAAATATTTTTAATTTCAAAAATTATTTTCTACTCTAGTAAAAATAAAAAATATTTTGTAGTGAACAACAAATAATGCAAAAAAAGGGAGAAATTGTTGAAAAAAATAGAAAGAGGGTTTAATTGTCCTTTCAATGCTTTTTTTTACTGTTGGCCCCCTCGATTTTTACATCTGACGCGCCTAATTTGAGTGTATTTCACGCATTTTGCCAGGTCGGATCCGAGTGTTTTTTTGTTTAAGTTTTGGATAGTTAAAGTGCCTATTTGTGCACTCAAAAAGTTAAAAGTCAGTTATAATTTGAAGCCAAGTTAAGGGTCCAATTTATGTATTATGCCAAGATTCAATCTGACTTGATTAGATGAAGATGGACGACTAGGATTTGATCTCGAATTTTGATAGATGGTTGAGATTAAATGGAAATTAGAGTCTTGAAAAAAAAATTGAGACAAGAATAGGCTAAATTTGAAATCAACAAGTGACTATAACTGAAATAGGAATTTGAATTGAAGTGGCGAGAATTGAAAAAGATTGAATAAGAAAGGACTAGAATTGAAATACAATCGAATATTAGGCTACGAGTTAAATGATTTAAGAGAAGATTAAGGAGATGTTATTCAATTAATAAAATATTACACATATTAAAGAATTTTCATAAAATGAAACACACCTAAATTTTAAAAACATTAAAATAAATAAGTAAAGTAATTATTTTGAGTTTAACTATCGATAAATATAATAATTTAATAATAATTTTTATAAATTATTGTATACTAAAATATATAATTTTTTAGCCAAAATCAATTACAATTTTAAACCCGAAATATGTTTTGAAAATACGTTTTAATCGAATAGCACTTCCGAAAGGGTTGTAGGTCAATCAAATTGGGTGTCGACAAATATCACAAAATCATCACTCACCGAATGAGGTCGATTTATATATATATATATATATATATATATTTAATTTAACTACACATCAACAAAAGTTTAATTTTATAAATTTAATTTTATCGATCAATTTAATTTTATAAATTTAAATTATATACCTCCTAATTATATAAATTTAATTTTATCGATCAACGGAAGTTTATCAATATCAAATTTAATATATAAATCTCCTTGAAATGATCATCGATACTTCTTTAATTGATAATGCATTTCATATCTGAACCACTAATATATAAGACTTGATTTGTTAAACTACTCGAGGAGTATATAATCAACGTATCTCATACTCCGATAAATTATCCTTTACGTGTCATTGCCTACGATATGATCAATACACTTGACATCCCATTCAAGATTGAACGTAATAATCTTGATAGAACTTGCTTTGTACAGTACTTTACGATGTTCTATTGTCTATTTCATAAAATGAGATAAGACATTGAAGGTTATACGTACAAATAATTAAACAATTAATTATAAATACAAAATTTAATTAATTGTTATCATGACATTTCTACGAGTATCATCTTGCATTTCATACTTTGATGGATTATATGTTAGCTCTTCACCTCTACATCATTACACGAGATATTAAGTTCATGATTTAACGACGGACTGATAGAATTTGTACATTACTCTAGAAATATATGTATAATTATCTCCTAATTCATATAAACGTAGTTTCATACTGTAAATATGGATTATTGATATTTTTTGTTTATTCCACGAATTCTAACTTTTTATTTATAAAAGTATATAAAATTGTTACACTTTTAAACACAATTAATTGTAGGTGTAAAATGAAAATTTAGTATTATGCACAATAGCAAAATTATGATTAATAGGAATATTTTAAACAAACCGACCTCCGGATGTCGCTTTTATTAAAAGTAATTAGATTTAATAAAAAATACCGACCTCATGAGGTCGGTATCACATTAAATTTTAAGATAAATAAAAAAAAGTAATCATGTTAATTAAATAATATTGACATTGGGAGGTTGGTATTTTAAATTAATTTATTTTTTAACTTAGATAAAACTGTCATCCGGAGGACGATTTATTTAAAGTTAATTGAAAATATTAATTTATTAATTTTTCTGGAAGTCACTATATAATTATTTTAATAAAAATTAATATAATTACATACTATTTAATTTTTTCGACTTCTGAAGGTCGGTATTATAATTTTTTTGTTCTTTATTTTACACAAAACCGTCCTCCGGAAGACGATTTAAATAAAATTAAATCAAAATATTTCTCAATTTCATTTTTATATTTAATTGAGAAAATAATACCGACATCAAGATGTCGGTTTTTATTGTAATCATTTTTCCGGGGAAAATTCCGACCTCCTGAGGTTAGAATTTGGTTTTCTGCTTTATTTTGCATAAAAACGGACTACTTGTTGTCGGTTTTCATATCAACGTAGTTTCATACTCTAAATATGGATTATTGATCTAACATTTTATTTATAAAAGTATACAAAATTGTTACACTTTTTTAATCAATTAATTGTAGGTGTAAAATAAAAATTTAGTATTATGCTAGCAAAATTATGATTAATAGGAACATTTTAAACAAACCGACCTCCAGATGTCGCTTTAATTAAAATTAATTAGATGAAATAAAAATATCGACCTCATGAGGTCGGTGTTTTATATTAATTTATTTTTTAACTTATATAAAACCGTCATCCGGAGGACGATTTATTTAAAGTTAATTGAAAATATTAATTTATTAATTTTCTGGAAACCACTATATAAATATTTTAATGAAAATTAATTTAATTAAATAATATTTAATTTTACCGACTTCCGGAATTCGGTATTATAATATTTTTTGTTTTTTATTTTACGCAAAACTGTCCTCCGGAAGACGATTTAAATAAATTAAATCAAAATATTTCTCAATTTTGTTTTTTTTATATTTTAATGAGAAAAAATAAAATATTATTATTTATTTATTTTATTTAATACAGACATCAAGAGGTCGATTTTTATTGTAATTCATTTTTTTTGGGAAAAATTCCGACCTCCAGAGGTCGGTATTTGGTTTTCCCGCTTTATTTTGCAGTGTAGTCAGTTTTCATATCAACGTAGTTTCATACTCTAAATATGGATTATTGATGTTTTTGGTTTATTCCACGTATTCTAACTTTTTATTTATAAAAGTATACAAAATTG
Organism: Solanum piurae; assembly: GCA_029582685.1. NCBI lineage: Eukaryota > Viridiplantae > Streptophyta > Magnoliopsida > Solanales > Solanaceae > Solanum > Solanum piurae. The sequence continues at coordinate 3,331 of JAJOOO010013103.1, forward strand.
TTAAACTTTTTTAAACAATTAATTGTAGGTGTAAAATAAAAATTTAGTATTATGCCAGCAAAATTATGATTAATAGGAACATTTTAAACAAACCGACCTCCGGATGTCGCTTTTTTAAAAGTATTTGGATGAAATAAAAATACCGACCTCATGAGGTCGGTATTTTATATTAATTTATTTTTTAATTTATATAAAACCGTCATCAGAAAGATGATTTATTTAAAGTTAATTGAAAATATTAATTTATTAATTTTATGGAAGTCACTATATAAATATTTTAATGAAAATTAATTTAATTACATACTATTTAATTTTATCGACTTTCGGAAGTCGATATTATAATATTTTTTGTTTTTTATTTTACACAAAACCATCCTCCGGATGACGATTTTAATCAAATTAAATCAAAATATTTCTCAATTTTGTTTTTTATATTTAATTGAGAAAAAATAAAATATTGTTATTTATTTATTTTATTTAATACCGACATCAAGAGGTCGGTTTTTATTGTAATTCATTTTTTTCGGGAAAAATTCCGACCTCCAGAGGTCGGAATTTTGTTTTTCCGCTTTATTTTGCATAAAAACCGACTACTTGTAGTCGGTTTTCTAAAGTTTTTTAATTTTTTTATTCTTTTTAACAATACCGACCTCCGGAGGTCAGTAATTTTTAGGTCGGTATTCACTGTTTTTTTAGTAGTGAAAAAAAGGTCCATGTCGGGTCAGGTTTTGCCCCATATCTAAAGACATTTTTGTTACGACCCAATCCACCGAGTCGTGCGGGTACCTACTCTAACACCTAAGTAGGAGAACCCTCGATTCCCGATTGTTTTAAAAATGCGGAAGATTAAGAAACTATAGATGAAAGGAAATTCATGGAGATTTTTATAAAGTGAAGAGTTTAAAACGGTTCAAAGTTAAGACTTGTAAAGTAATTAACACTCGTAGATATCTAGTCTAAACATGTACAAGAGCTTCTAAGATTACAAAATATAAACATAATACAAACGACGCAGCTGCCATCACATGGAAGGAAATATAGAAGCTCTTGGAGATTGCCTTCGTCTTCACCTATGAAACGTCAATGACCGTGCAACCAGACTATGCAAAAAAAACATAGGAAGAGTAGTATCAGTACAAACCACATGTACTGGTAGGCATCATCGGTCAGCCCGATACCCACTGCATAATATAAGAAAATCGACTAGTAGGAAACATGCAATAAGACTGTTCATTCCTCCACCTTCATATCCTTACCATTCCCGAATACTTTAACATATACTAGTACACTTGGCCCTAACCCTTTACTCACTCCGCTCTTGATCATGACTTAACCATTCTACCTCTTAGAAGAGTTTCCGAATACAACCACTACCATTTAGGACAACCACTCACGACATACACTTACTTCTCCCACATCACCGCTCAACCCTTAACTCCAGAGTACGTTCTATTAAGGCTGGTTAACCATTTCAATACTAATCCCTTTCCAGGGTAATACCTAATTATTCAACATTGATGACATAATGCCACCCCAAATCTCAACTTTAAGAACACAGACCACCCCTATTAACTAACACATACTAACACCTGGACCCTCGGTCTCCGCTTACCATACCACATTCTGATTTGGGCCTAACCATTCACAGTTCATTTATTAACGAGATATATATGACGAGTAGACATAACATAGTGCACACTTACACATACTGAATACATATATGAATCAATTATCATTTCAAAAATAATGTACAATCCCATATTCTCAATAGCAAATAGATATGACAACACAATGGTCCTCTCATGGAACCCATACTCAAATTGTTAATGTGTCGGAATGTGACACATGATCCAATTAGTGTGTCGAAATGTGACACCCGATCCAATATATATGTCGAAACGTGACATTCGATCCAATGTATGTGCCGGAATATGACACCTGATCCAATCAACACAACTACAATCACAGTCACATCCATAATGTACAATACTCAAATCATATAGTCAAATACACAAGTTCATGACATGCATTGTTCACAATCATTTCATTAGGTTCGTCTCCACATTTCACTATTCGCATACATGCATGCATACAATATAGAAATCAATCGACATACATCACACAAACAGGAAATCAAACCATCACCTAACCCTAGTTCACATGATGAGACTTCCTCCTACGGTATACGTTAATAACTAGGGATACATGTACGCCATCCCTTTTTTGATGCACGATTTCTACTATCAATTACCAATATACTATGCAGTGAGTCACAAATTTACAACTACTCAATTTATAAAACCTAGCCTATCTGGGCGTCAAGCAGCTCTAATCCTAGCTTTCGGGAAACGAGATGGTGGATTTTTTATCGGAAATCTGTAAGCTATCGACATCTTTACGATAGAAATCTCTTTCTCCTTCCTTCCCAAGCCTAGAGCAGCCTTTTGAGGGTTTATGGGAGTGATCCTTGCCTCTTTTTGGTGTTTTTGGAAAAAGGAGAAAATAAGACTTCGCGTTATTTAAGTTCTGTCCCGTCTATCCTGCTCTGGCACTCCATGTCCCGTTGGAGCGCCGCCGCCCTAGTGGCATCTGGCCCGCTTTGGCGGGAAGATGGGCCCAGTTTTCTCTGACGTTTTTCCTTTCCTAAATAACGACGGTTCGGGTCGTTACAGTTTTATGATCTAAAAATATAATCTTTCACATTTTTTGAGAGCTAAGGATTTTTTTATGGAGGCAACTAGGGTTCTAAGAAGACAAATATGAGTTTATGCTCATTTTTCTTGATTTTAGCTTGGCCCAATTTTGGGAGTTGTTCCTTGTGCTGTAGGCTTCACAAGGATGTCATTTGTTTATTTATGATGTCAGGAAGACATTTACATCTTTAGACGGCTGATGATAATTGTTATTTTTGACCTATTTCTTTATATAAAGATTCCTTATCTCTCTCATATGAAATTTAATTAATTTAAATCCAAAGAACAGATTCTTACATCAAGCCCACATTGTTGTTTCATGTCATAGGTGTGGCGCTCTTGTTCATTATTGGAGGTGTTGAGGTTGATTTTGAGCATTGTTATAGACATCAATTTTTTGGAGTAAGTTTCCTCTTTAATATTTCCTTTGTACTCGTAAGATATGATATTAATTTTTATTGATTATCGAGCTATGATATAATGGTAGAAAGTTGTGGCTCTAAGCAACTTGTTAGTTATATTGAAGTATTGTAATTAATGGGTTTGGAACTGTGGGGTTGGTGTGATATTTTGCGGATTTACATATGATGGTTGTTGGATTTCATTGCGTGAAGTACACCTTAAAATATTGCCTTGAGATCTCACCGCTCTTGTGAGATGTTGAGAGCTTGTTTTTGTTATTCGTTGTTGGTTTGTATAGATGGTGATGTTGTTTAAATAATTAATGTGAGTTTGTTGTATTGAAGATCTCAACGCCTAATTGATTGTCCATGACTCATTCTTGCGATCTTTTTGGTTCTCACATTTGTTATGCTACAATCGATTCGTTAAGATTCATAGTGACACCTTTGAAGCTTCAGTTGAAAGGTATGTTAAGGTTTACCTCTAGCTTTATCACATGACTCTGAAGGCCCAAGCTTGTTATGTACTTTAATTCATCATTTTTCGATTTATTGCCTTATTCTATTGATGAGTTGGTATTAAAACATGATACAATGTCGATCAATAGTACATTTATTATTTAGCTACTTAGAAAAACATGTTATGACTATACTTTGGTCGCCAATAATTCCTTATTATTGTTGTGATGTTTTTATCATTTAGATTTAGTCCATGATGTTTTTCTCACCTTAGAACACACATACACTGCAAGGTTTTGGAGCCTAGTCGCTGATTAATACAACAAACTTACGGAATGGGTTAACGGATCGTACGATCCAGCGGACATTGAGCCTCCGAAGTTGGTAGTCTACACCTTTGGGGTAACACTTATATAGTACTACATATTCTAAGAGGCATATTTATTCACGACGCCTTGAATTCAGATCCTTCGATTCACATGATCACTAAAGTCTAGGTAAAGGGGTCAATAGGGGTATTTAGTGATTGTTTGTGCTTGTTAGGCCTCATGGTAATTGCATATTTTATTTTATCTATCGGGCTTATGAGGGCCATTGAAAATTTATTGTTTGCTACGATTTATAGACAATCAAAGAGATAGAGAATTAAGAGCTACTAGTTTGAATCGAAACTAAGATACAATTATAATATGAAGATATTTAGGTAACAATCACGAATAAGGGATAGAGGCGAACAAGGGAAAAAATCTTTCCAAGTAAGGAGTCAAAGAGGATTATTGAATGGAAAGTCAATTAACATCCACATGATCCATTGCATATTAATCTAATGTGAACTCAAGAAATCATGAGTTAAATCATATATGTCTTAGAATCTCAATTATCCACCTAATTATTTTTACTGTAGGCAAATATTTCTCAACTAGTTCTATCAAACCTATCTAAGTGGAAACACAAGTAATCCAATTATAGACATTGGAAGGATTATACCATTTCTAGCTCTAATTCAATACATGAGTAGTTACACCTCAAAATTAACACCAATCAACATTTCCCAACCTCAATTAACTCTTTCAAGCTCAATCAAAGTAAATAGGCAAGTCCCAGGAGTGTCAATTTAAGCATGAAATTGATAACATACCCAAATACCCATTTCATAAATGAGAAAATATTCAATTAATTACAAAAGCTAAAGATGTAAATTAACAAAACAAAATCCAAATCATCTTTGATTAATTACACCTACAATTCAAGAACTATAAAGCATGGAGTTGAAGAAAGGAAAAAATAGTTACAATAGAATACTCCATCTTCTCTCTAACTGGTGAATTGTGAAACTTGCTCCTAAAGTCTAAGCCCAAGCTCCAAGTATAGAAAATTTAGAATTCCAATGATGTTGAATTGGACGTGCCTTAGTGTAAAAATGGAATTTGGGATCAAAAGGGTGAATTTACAAATCTTCCCAAACAAATTACTTTTCGCGTTCATGAGAGTTTTCCATGCAATTGCAATGCAGTGTAGATTTATTGATCGCAATTGCGACCTTTGACCACGCGATCACAATGCTTTATTGCTCAATTAACCGCGATCATGATGCTTTGACCACACGATCGTGAGGAACAACTTCCTGCGAGTTCAATTTCTTTAGTTTTAGTCCTTTTTTTTGCCTCGAATTCACTTGGTTTCTTCAGTTATCTTCTCAGTCAACTCTATTTTTCATTTTCTTGTAAAACACGAAGAAAACCACATTAAATGAATCTATTCTCACATAAACAATGCAATAAAGTAAGTTTAAAGATAAGATAAGTTGCTAAAAATACCCACTTATCAATACCCCTAAACTTAAATTTTTGTATGTCCTAAAGCAATGTCACGACCCAAAGTACTCCCTAGACGTGACATGAAGCATAGGACCCTAAAAGGCCCCACACAAGCCACTTAGCATACATCATACAAGATAATAGAGTTTAAAAATTTAAAATAAAGTTTATATCATAAAGAGTTTGTCTAAAACGAAGCGGAAGTCTAAATAGTCTCATAGCCATCTATTACATCAAGAGTTATTGACTTTTCCTATGATTCAAAAAGATATTGCTGATACTTGTGCAAAAGGAACGTTGAAAGCAATAATTAGAGACTTGAATGGAGATTACTTTGGTATATTAGTTGATGAGTCAAAAGACATCTCCCACAAAGAACAAATGGCTCTTGTTTTGCATTTTGTTAATAAGAATGGTTAATTAGTTGAATGATTTATTGGTCTTGTCCATGTTAGTGATACATCGGCATGCTCATTGAAGAAAACGATTTATTCTTTGCTTTTCGATCACTCACTTAGTCCATCCAAAATACGTGGACAAAGTTATGATGGGAATAGTAATATAAAAGGAGAGATAAATGGGCTCAAAACTTTGATTATGAAAGATAGTCCATCGACATATTACACACATTGATGAGCAGGCTATTGCTAAAAAATATTTAGATGTTGAAGACTTTTTTGATCATGTTATTAATGTATTGAATGTTGTTGGAGGATCTTTCAAGTGTAGAGACTTACTCCGTCATCACCAAGCCAAAAATTTAGAGCAATTATTTGAATCCAGTGAAGTTCATAAAGGCCAAGGATTACATCAAGAACGCGGGTTTCAAAGAGCAGGTGATACTCGTTGGGGATCACATTTCAAAACTTCAGATAATTTTATTGTTATTTTCTCATTGATTGTTCATGTTCTTGAAGTGATTGAACTTGAAGGTTCCACATCAAGTGATAGAAATCAAGCGGAGTATCTTTTGACAAAGATTAAAATATTTAAATTTGTTTTTGTGCTTCACTTGATGTTGAAAGTGCTGGCAATGTCAAACGAGTTGAGCAAGATTTTACAAAAAAAATCAAGATATTGTTAATGCCGTGGAGTTTCTGAATATTACAAAGAAAATATTACAAGATATGAGGGAAAATGGATGGGAATCTTTGTTGGATGATGTTTTCTCATTTTGTGATTTGCATGATATCTTGATTCTCAAGTTGGTTGAGTTTTATTTTTTCGAAAAGTGAAAACGTAAGTCTTCGAGTGTTAGCTAGGTGCACCACTTACGTGTTGAAGTCCTTTTTGTTGTCATTGATGTGCACCTTCAAGAGCTTAATGACTGTTTTTATGTAGTGAGTAGTGATTTGCTTCTTGGGATGAGTAGCTTGAATCCTCTCAAATTTTTCTCTAATTTTGATAAAGGTAAAATCACGACTTTAGCAAAGTGTTATCCAAGTGAATTTGATGATGGACTAATTCGAGATTTGAGCTATCAACTCAATACTTTCATTATTCATATGCGAAGTGGTAATTCCAAATTCTCCAACTTGCAAGGAATTCGTGATTTGGCAAAGGCATTGATTGAAACAAATCTTACAGAGACTTATTTACTTGTTTATTTACCTGTAAAGTTGACTTTGATTTTACCTATTGCTACGGCAACTGTGGAGTGATCATTCTCATCAATGAAGCACATAAAAAAATGAAGTGCGAAATAACATTGGTGATCAATATTTAAATAATTGTTTAGTGTGTTACATAGAGCGTTATGTATTTACAAATGTTAGTAATGATGTCATTATCGATCGTTTTCAGAATATGAAAACTCGTCGAGGATAATTATAAATGAATGATGAATATTTATGATAATAGTAATATTATTGAAAGTTTTAAATTTGTTAACGTCATGCTTTTAGCTGAATGTGGAGTGTCAATTTGTAATATATGTAATACATAAAATTTCATCTTATCATTTATATTTTATTGGTTGATTTATCAATTATATTGAAAAGACAAATAATTTGATCAAATCTAAAGTTAATTTAATCGACGAGTCCACTTGGCATCCAGAGACTCTAAATTCTGGATCCGCCTTTGAGTGTATCTAGAATAAATTACACCTAATTTTGATTCATGTATTTCGAGATCATGTATCTGAACGTATTTGAACGCAACAAAATCTAGTAAGACTCGTAATATTGGAAACTATAGTATATTTAAATAATTAGCCCCTAAACTAATTTTCTAATTTTTTTTATAAGATTATTAAAAACTTGTTAACTCAATAACTCAGTAACAATAAACTAATTAAAAAAATATAGTTCAATTTATTGATTGATTTGATTTTTTTACCCCCAAAGGCCAGCGTATGGGTAGTAGCAAGCAATAGCTTGCGTAAAGAATATGACTTCCCAACGTAGTTCATTTCACGTGTAGACAGATACTATTATTTCAATCAGCCGTACAGAATATGACATCCAAATTGCTAATATTTAAAGATAAAAATTGGTTGGAGATTTTATTATTAGTACTTATACGAGATAAGTGTAAATAAAAAACACATAAACTATCCTTTTTTGAGTTTTATATCTAAACTATTGAGTGTATGAATTTCATATCTAAACTATCACTTATTAGTTTGAGAAACACACATGTATATAAAACATTCTCTCTTTTATTTGAAAAGACTTTGACACAGGACATTCCACCTTGAAGAAAATAAAATAATAAACTATTAATATTAATTTAATTAAAAATTAAAGATTAAATTATTACCATCCCAAAAAAAATATTTTCTTTAAAAATAACATTTAAATTATTTTTCTTACCCCACACCACCACCTCCCCCCTCCCACCCCGTGAAAATCCCCCGTCCTTTTTTTTTTTTTTAAAATTTTCTTTTATAATTTAAAAAAAAATAATCATACTTCACCCTCTCCCCCCCCCTCCCAAACCACCCACTCATTCCCCCGAAAAAAATGATATTATTTTATTTTAAAAAAATAAAAATTCTATCCCATTTTATTTAAACCTTCATTCCTAATTTATTTTTATTTTCAAAACAAATTCTCGTTTTGTTTTAGATATGTACATATATTTTTAGCAATTTTTTTCTACTTGTGTACCGAATATAAAATAAATAAAAATTTCATTTTAAAAAAATTATTGCGGCGGCAAGTAAAAATTACTTTCGATATGTATATATCTAACACAAAATAAGAAAAAGAATTGGATGCAGAGGGTTAGGTGGAGTGGGTAGAATTATTTTTTTTAAAAATAAAATAATATCTAAATTAGTATTTGAAGGGGGAGGGGAGATGAAGTAAAAAAAATAAAAAATTTGGGGGGGGGGGGAGGAGTGGTGTACGGTGAGAGGAAGTGATAGAGTTGGGTAAGAAAAATATTTTACATTTTATTTTATAAAAAATATATTTTTTGGGATAATAGT
>JAJOOO010013104.1:0-26754 GCA_029582685.1 Solanum piurae
AGATATGTGGAAGAAGAACATGCTCTTTGGAGAGAAGTTATACATCACAAGTATGGCCAGGACTCCCAATGGTGTACCAATGAGGTCACTATACCATATGGAGTTTCAACATGGAAAACAATAAGATCCTTCTGGACCAAACTAGCAGGAAACATCAAACTCAGAATAGGAAATGGAGCTAAAATACTATTCTGGAAAAGATGTTTGGGTAAGACATGAGGCATTAATGCAATTTTTACCTGACTTATTTTCTTTCTGTAGCAATCCAGATATCACTCTAGCTGAGAGTTGGGAAAATGGTTGGGATATATCTTTCAGGAGACATTTCAATGACTGGGAAATAGATAGGGTGGCACAATTATTACATGTAATCAATGAGTTTAATGGTTTTGCTGCAAGGCCAGACACAATCTCGTGGATACACTCTGAGGATGGAAGATTCACAGTTAACAAGCTCTATAAGAAGGAAATGGGAACTCAACAAGGCCTCAGATTGGCTAGATGGAAATATGTATGGACAAGCCAAGCACCAACCAAGATCAAATGTTTTGTATGGTTGGTAGCTAAGAGGGCTTGTCTGACACAGGAGGTACTGCAGAGGAAAGGTGTACAACTAGTACCAAGGTGTTTTCTATGCAATGAGACAAATGAGACCAACAACCATCTTTTTCTACACTGTAGAGTCACAGGTCAACTATGGTCTCTGTTTTTGAGGCTCACTGGTAACAGCTGGACGATGCCAGAACATACTGCTGACCTGTTGAGCTGCTGGATCAGGAGAGGAGGCAGTAAAAGCCAAAAAAAGTGGTGGAGAATTATTCCAGCTTGAGTATGGTGGTCAGTATGGAAGGAAAGAAATGGAAGATGTTGTGAGAACAAATCAAACTCCATACAGAAAGGCAAAGAAAATTGCATTGCATATTTGTATTTTTGGTGTATACAGGAATGTATAGAGGAGGTAGAGCAACTAGTAGATATGTTAGGATCTTTGTAATTAGCCTTCCTAGCCCCTATGAACGAATTTTTGGAGGTCACCAGCATATCCTTAATGCTGAGGAATACAACATTACTAATTTCAAAAAAAAAAGTTGTTGTCAATCGCACACAATGAATGTGTTACATGATTGTACATGTGTGATTGTGATTCATTGTGGTTGTGATTGTGCTATGTGTTGATGATTGGGATTGGAAACCACGTCAGTACACTAACAACTAAAACAGGTACCACGTCGGTACACTAACAACTGAAACAGGTACCACGCCGGTACACTTACTTGGGATCGAGTACCACACCGGTACAATGACAGTTTGTATGAGTGGGTTCTATGAGAGAACCGAACTGGCTTGTTGTGTTGTGATGATTCATGTTGTTATGCATATCACTTATGTATTATGTTGTAATTGTGTATTATGTGTTTACTGAGTTGTGGTTGCCTGCCCATATTACGTATACTGGAACTATCCGATGTCCTATCAGTACACTGTGGTTGTATACGGATACTGCACTTGCTCTTTCTTGGTTGAGTACATGCACTTTCAGGTGGCTGCTTCGCAACCTCAACTGTGAGACCTCCATTATCTGAATCCAAGGGTGAGCCACTTCCTCCGAGCTGCTACGGATTCCTCTTTTCCTTCTTAATCCATTATTTGGACTCGAACAATCTAGACTTATGTTTTCCTTCTTATTTTTGGGGTTGCATCCCTATCCTAGACTGTGAGATGTTTTGGTACTATGAATTTGAGGTTCTAGGGGACAAATTTCCGCAATTGTTTTAATTAACTGGTTGAGTTTATGGAACTCAAACTTTTAATTGTTTTATGACCGTTTTCTTAGTATTTTATTACATAACTTAGTTTCTTAATTGGTTTGCTGGATTAAGTTTGGGTTGGTAGTTAGTTCTCCCACCGGAGGGTTAGCGTGGGTGCCACTCACGACCGATCAGGATCGTGACACTAAGAAATGAATAAAAATACACTTGAAGTTTCAACAAATATCAAAGTAGAGGACCCACTTACATTGGTTTGAAGATCAAAGAATTATTAAAGTCAAAGATTTAAAAAGAAAAGATAAAGATCAAATAAAAGCAGTCGAACTACAGAAATATGGCTATAATTTATTTTATTTTTTACTTAACTTCAACTAAAAAATGAAATTTTATTGGAATTCAACTAAAATATAATGTTATTCCTCTAATTTGGAAAGAGATGGTAGTACATAAATGAAGAAACGCATGAACTTCCCACTGTATTGATTATTATATAAGTATCAAAATGTATTGGAAGTTGGATTTTGGCTTTAATGAGTAAATGTGTTTGGGACCTATCAATTAATAAAAGTAAAATGTCCCCTGATCACAGGAAGGAAAAAGATCGAACATTTCTCCGATATTGTAAACAAAATCATTGGGAAAATTAGAGTCTGGCACACTTAGCATCTCTCAACAGGTGGAAGAGTTGTTCTTATTCGTCATGTGCTTTTAGCATTACCTCTTCACCTTCTAGCGGCTGTCCACCCTCCTAAAGGCACTATTGATTTATAGAAAAGTTTGTGGCTAGATTTTTTTGGTCTAGACATGAACTTGGTGGCAAACACCACTGGATTGCCTGGAAGAACCTATGTATCCTTACAAAAAAGGGGGAGCTAATTTCAGAAATCTCAATGATACCTGTAGAGCATTCCAAGCTAAACAATGGTGGGCTCTTAGGACCACTAATTCCCTATGGAGCTCTTTTATGCGGGCTAAATATTGTGATAGAGATCACCCTATCACCACCGCTTGGAACAAAGACAACTCTCAAGCTTTGAAAGCGATATGCGACATCAAAGACCAATATTGTGTGGAACATAGGAAAAGGAGAGATCTCTTTTTAGTATGATAATTGGAGAAAATTGGGCCCTTTTTACAAGATTACCCATACCAAAGAAGTTCTTCCAAGAGAAAAGACATAAAGTCACCACTAAAATTGTCCCGTATTTTCATAAAGACACCTTAACTTTGGAAGTGTCCTATCACCCCACAAAACTTTTTAATATCATTGTAAATGGGCCATTTTGACCCATTTCCTCGTCTGGGTTGTCGCGCGTGATGCTCACTCCTGTAATATTCGTTCAACCCGACCTGACCCTATTCTTTTCAAGAAAAGTTCTCTTTTCTTTTGTTATTTCTCAACTTTCCCTAAAATCACAAAATATAGAAAAGTCTTCTCTTTTTCTCTTGGTGTTGATAATCTTGTTGTTGATGTTTCTTGGTGAAGGTTCCTGGAGGGACAAGGAATTGAAGGTCTAACAGGATAGGGCCCTACATTATATGAGATCTTCTTTTTTTCGATTAAACCATAAAAAACTTCAAATTAACGCTTTCTACTGGAAATTAAAAGATAAAGAACGAATTCCTACCTTATTTGCGCTTGGGGAAGATGATGAATTCGTCAAAGAGAGAGTACCAACGTTGATCTTGCTATGGAAAAAAAGATGAAATCGTAAATTTAGGGCTACCAACGACTCTTTTGAGTTTAAATTTGAGGAAGATGATGTAAATTAATTAAATAATTAATAATAAAGAAATAAAGCGACACGTGGCACTTTTAAACTAGTTAATGGCAGTGAAAACACCGCATCACGCGCCTCATGTGCGTGGTAACAACCCAAACGAGGAAATGGGTCAAAAAGGCCCATTTACAAAGATATTAAAAACTTCTGTGGGGTGATACGACACTTCCAAAGTTAAGGTGTCTTTATGCAAATACGGGACAACTTCTCTTCTTCCAAACATCAAATTGAAGGAGGTCATGATCTAGAACAACTTGTAATGGAATAGTCTCACTACTCAGCCGACGGAAGACATAAAAATCAAAACAATTCCCATGAACATGGATACCAATGACATTATTGAAGACAAGGCTATCTGGAGTCTCTCTCATTCAAGGAACTTCATTGTCAACATCCATACAACAAAAAAGAGAGGACAACATAATCTGCAATAATCTTTGGACCAAAGATGTTCCTTTCAAGATGTCGTTTCTTACCTGGAGATAACAAGTTGTCAACAGATTATAGAGTGGCTAGACTAGGCATCCCATTGACTCCTCAATGCTATTGTTGCAACAACACTTCCATTATCACTAAGCTGGAAGATGCCAATCATGTCTTCTATTTAAGCGACCATGCCAAGATGATCTGGAGGAAATTTGTTGGACCTCTGGGCATTGAGTATGAACATAACAACCTCAAGATGATGATTCTTAGTTGGTGGAACCACAAGTCCAAAAACCCCATCACCATCTACATTATCAGGAATCTCCCTCCTATCATTTGTTGGGAGATATTGAAGTCCAGGTGTAGTACAAATTTGAGGGGCTCAGACCTTCAATATATAGAACTAGTTCTAACATCATCAATTTTATTTTGCAGAGAGCAAGGAAGCACTTCAGCAAGGCTAGAATTGGTAACACGTGGAGAAGCCTATGCCAAGCTTGTGATGCCACTATCCAACATACCACCATAACTTCTATAGTATGGATCAAACAACCTGCTTTCCAGGTCAAGCTCAATAGCGATGGTAGTTTCTTAAATGGACATTGTGGAGGCGGCATATCTATAGATCACAAAAGGAACTTCATTTTTGCTTACTCGATTTCCTTAGGGGATGGAACTAGCAACACTAAAGTTGAAGCCATGCTTTTTAGACTCAAATGGTGTAATAGAAATGGTTTTGACATGCCCCCAAAGCCTAGCTCAAGTGGCAAAAGGTGGAGGATTTGTGGCTTAGGTCACAGGTTCAAGCCCCACACCATGCAAAGCGAAGCCCGGTATTTAAGTGGAGAAGGGTAGAGGAGCGGGCCCATTATCCACCGAGTTTAGAAGGCTGTGATTGATCCAAAGGGCGGGTCACAGACGGATTTCTCGGTTATCAAAAAAAAAAAATTAAAAAAATGATTTTGACATGGCTATAGGAGAGACAAATTCAATGCTTTTAGCAAAATGCATCAAAAGGGAATGGAAACCACCATGGAAGATTCTCAAGCAAATTGAGGAAATCCAGAAGATGACCGAAGACCACAACTTCAACATCAATCATTGCTACAGGGAAGCTAACAGGCCAGCAGACAGGCCAGCAGACAGCCTTGCTACATTAAGTCACAGAATTGATGGAATCAGGGGCTTCAACATCTTTTCTGATCTCCCTAAACATATAAAGGTATTAGTAAATATGGACAACTGGATCTTCCCCTCATTTAGAACAAAACCTACTAAACCTCCCAATATTATATACAACCCTCCCTTCGGGGTGGAGGTCTCAAGTTCGAAACCCCTTGCCAGCGAAACCAATGGGTTTGCCTTCTGGGTTGAGCTCGTCGCACCGGGCTTGCCTAGTGCGGGTTACCTCTCCTATGTGGTTTGCGAGCTATTGCATAGGAGCGGGGTTTACCCTATGCGCACCCAAGGGGTAGCGGTTACAAGTTTCCCTTGTCATAAAAAAAAAATTATATACAACCCTCCCTGAGCATACTTTTGTCACCATTTTTTTTTTTAGGACATAGATTAGTAGCCTATCTCAATGATCATGTACAAAGTTTGGGATGCCAAACTCAAATTGTAAACTTTTTGCACATCAATGATCAATGGAGACTTATAAAAAAATTTTAAAAAGTAAAATGGTAAACTCACTTTACTAATCATTATTTTTCTAATAGATGTGTCAAGTCAAAATTTATCAATATGTTTGAATTTATTTATCAAATTTTGACTTGGCACACCTATTAGAAAAACAATGATTTGTAATGGATAGGTCCTAAACATATTTACTCATTAAAGCCAAAATGCAACTTCCAATACATTTTGATACCAATATGATAATCAATATTGTGAGAAGTTCATGTGTTTCTTCATTTACATACTAAAATTTATTTCCTATAGTTGAATTAAAAAAAAAAAATTATACCCACTTTTCCTTAATTTGACTGCTTTTGTTCTATCTTCATCTTTTCTTTTTAAATCTTTGACTTCAATAAATTTTGAATCTTCAACCAATGTAAGTGAGTCCTCTACTTTGATATTTGTTGAAACTTCAAGTGTATTTTTATTCATTTCTTAGAGTATAAGATTGTTCAAAACAATTTCATAAAAACTTCATCAAAACGCTCCATTGGAGTAAGTTAAGGAGTTATGTCAATCTCTAAATATTGCTTGGTACTCTACAGATGAATTAGTAATTGAAGATTTTCAAGAAGTTCTACATTTTTTATGGACATTAACTCAATGTAAATAGTTGAAGGTATAATAGGAAGGAAAAAATGTACTTTCTTGATTTGTCAAAAATAACAAGCAAGAACATAAATCAAATTAGGAAATATTTGACAAGTAAATCCGAACGGAGGGAGTAATAGACTTCTCTGCCTTGTAGCCATAAATGCTCTAGATAGAACTTTACTCTATTATCAAAGAGTAAGAATGAAAATTGTATACTTGCAATCAAAATTGTCAGTGTCTTTATTAGCTTTAATGTTCACATTATTAATAACACTATCATGGTTATTACTTTACAATATTTATTATGAAATATTTTTAAGTGTTTCTACATTGAAGTTGGCATTTACTAAGCTTTGCTTTTAAATTTTATTAAATTTATTATCCAATCAATAGAATGAAAACCAATAAACTATTGCTTTTTCAATTAACTCATTGGAGTACTACACAAAATTGATTTGAAGAGGTCATGCAAGAAACTCAACAACCTTATCATAAGTATATGAATGACATTCACCATTTTGTATACATGCTATGAATCTGTTCTTGCTTTACTTACCTTATTTAATGCATTGTATAATGATGATAAAAATATATTTCTTGATTAAAGAGAAATTTTTGTTTTATTTTAAAGGGTTTGGTAATTCAACTTCTGAAAAACTATGATTTTCTGGTAAATATTGCTAAAAAAAATAAATAGGAAAGCAAGCAAATCCAGATTCCACACTTCTGAAAAGTTTGCATACTAGCTTACAAAGAATATAATAAAGGCAAGCCAAGTTTATGGGATAGGTTATCATTTCAACAGAAACAAAATTACAGAACTTTAGGTCAGTGTGACTTAAAGTGAAGCATTCATTTGATGGATAAATTTTTCTAAAGAAGATTGTAAATGCTCACCAAGCTTAGAGACACTTTCTGTGGACATTTGAGGAACCAGATTCATCGTACTCGCCATCTGTCATGCACATATGCACGGGACATCGATATTGTTGCTGAATCCATTGAGCTTAAAAGAGTAACAAGAAGATGTTCATAGCTAGAACTTAGAACCAATTATTTAAGACTTCATGCTGATTCAATTGATCAGTCAAATAAAGCAAAGCGAGACTAACTTTTTTCCAGAAACTGCAGGAAGCAGAACTGATCTTCCTATCCAGTTGTAGTACTTGGTGAAGCGGTGAACCTCAATCTTCGAGCTGCTTGGAGCAAAAGCAGTGACTTCCTTGCTCATATACATTTTGTTTATGCCATGAAACACAGTTGAGCCACCATTGAGCAATGTAACCTCTCAGCACCAATACTATTGATTTGTCCATCAGGAAATTCATACTGTTCACAACTGATGATCTACTTTTTGTCTTCTCAATCTCAAAATCCAGTGCAACAAAAGCAATTGTCTCCCTTCATATGATATGCCAATTATCAACGAAATACTTAAATGCATAACCTTTCTCCAAGAGAATCTTCTTGTAAGATCATGCTCTGCAAGATGTAACCTTGAGATAGCATGGGGAAGTGCATGTGCCTCATAGATAGGGACAGTATGGCTCACACCATCACCGGAAACAAGAACATTGCCTTGCTGAAAAAATCAAATGAAATTAATTAGTGGCAGATTAAAATAGTAGAGAACCAGAATATGATGGTATTCCATCTTCTGCTTACCATAAGCATACCAAGAACAACAGCCTGGATTGCGGGATACAAGGCTGGAATATTGAATGTATCAAACATGATTTACATTATTTTCTCTCGATTCGCCTCATGGTTAAGTAGTGCCTCAGTTAGAAGAATGGGATGCTCCTTGGAGAACATTTTTATTTTTTTTGAAACTGGTTAAGTTACTCCTTGGGAGAACAGCTATCAGCCTTAATATTTCAAATGGAACAAAATGATAAAAGAACATAAAGAATAGTGCAAATCCAAATCTCATGCAAAGAAAATGTTGTTAATCAAACATTCAAAATTGATCGTTGTGTGACAAGAATGTTACAAAACACGACAAGATTAAAAAATTCAATTTCCATTAAGCAGAATCAGAACTACAACCTAACATAATACATAAAACCAAATTAGCAGCAGGGACATCAGAAATCTCTAGAATAAGCAACCAAAAACCAGGTCCTTCTCCATCGTTAATCATCAATGTTTTCAGTATCAAACCACTAAGTCAGTTATCATGTTATCTTCCTCCTTTTGACATCATCAAAAAGCAAAAGCGTTTAATCATGTGAGGAATGACAAACTTATACCACATGGCCACTAGGTATATGATCGCAATGTAATTGTAAAAACGAAATCCAATGATATTAAAGACATCATATTAAGCCAAAGGAAATTTTATGAATGCATCCAACTAAAAAATAGTAACATTAATCTGCTTATAACTGCCACTTACTATAAACCAGACAAGAAACTAGAAAAACATCTCAAATGGAGTCTTAGAAAGAATAGGACTTGGCCACACATAACGAAGGAGTAGGAACTAAGGACCGGGTTCTTTTTTGGAGGAGATAGGAGAGGAATGTGGGCTAGGATTTTACTATTTCTTGCAGCTGCAGCCTTTTGTGATGAGCCAAAATCTCACCTTTTGAACCTCTGCTTTCAACACTACATTTTCAGCCTCTACCTTTGCCTTTTCAGCCTTTGCCTCTTCAAGTTCATTGATCAATTGTGTGATCAAGCTATTACTCTTAGAACCAAGTGCCTTGGGAAGGAGGTCACACTCTGCAAGTGTAGACCTACTGATCATGTCCTTCTTTCCTCCCCTTTTCCCTACATTTAGGGGAACTTTAAAGTGGGTGAATACCCTGGTCAGCCAGAACCCATAAGGCAAAGCATGTGATCCTTCTGCTGCCCTAGTCATATGCTTCACCATTAGAGAAGGCAGATTCACTAGCATCCCTTGATCTATTACATCCATGACTAACATGTCCAAGCAATTTGCTTCATTCCTTCTTTCACATCTGGGCAAGATGCACTTGTTTACCAGCTCAAACAAGAGCTTATGAGCAGGAGTCATTTCTCCTTTGAACACTTTCCTGGGTTCATCAGCATCTCTTCCTTGGCTAAACTTGGCAGTTAGGTACACCCTGCTTTTCTCAGGTCCATATTCAATCCATTCCCTCTTCACATATTCTCCGCACCCAACAGTTGGTACTCCCAGTATGTCTCCCAAGTCCTTGTCAGTAAATGAGAGTTTTACACCCTTTACTGTGGTCTCAACTGTGTCTCCCTTAACCAATTTCAACCTCTTGTACAATTGAAACACTTCATCCTCATGAACCACTGGGTGAGAGTCAAGGAGCAAATGGGACCAGCCTTGACAGTCCACTTTTTCCTTGAGCTCTTTTAGCCCTGGCTCCTCTGCTACTGTAGGGTCAATCACCCTTCCCTTCAGGACTTTCTCCACCTTTTGTACCTTGATAGCTCTTCTCTTCACTCTCTTGAAACTAGGTCCCTCAGCAGAAGGACGTGCTTCTTTTGTCCCTTTTAAGGACCTTTCCCTCTTGTCAAATTCCTCAGCAAGGGAAGCCTTCTTTTTCTTCCTTCCCACTGGAGATTTTTCTTCGACCTTCTCTGCTTCCTCCTTTTCACCATCACTTACTTCGATTGTCGCAATATCTGATTCATCAGGTTTGAACACAGACCTTATCTTTCCCTTCTTTTTGCTCTTCTCAAGAGCTTCATTAATTATAGTCTTGCCTTTGCTTCTAGTTCTCTTAACCACAGATGCAGTAGGTGTTGTTTGAACACTCTTTTTAGCTTTATGTTTTTTCTCTGCCCCTTTTGTTGTTCCCCTTGTGATCATGGCTATCTTAGCACTTCATGCCAGCAAGAGCAACCTGCAAAGGTTGAAAGAAAGTTGGATCCATAAGAAATCATATGAATGGTGATATGCTAGTAGAAAGGCAGTTCTAGTGTACTTCTAGTCCTATTATTCTAGCACTAAGATTTATTATCTCATTGACCACTAAGAATTCACTGGTTTGCCAATGCATTGTCCCTACATGTATAATTCTACTCATTCTTTGACCTTGCTTCAAGAACATGCCAAACTTCAATTGTAAGGCAGAAGTTGTTCTAGCAAAAATGTGCTATGTATAATGAATGATAAAACTTCTCCCTCTGATCTATAAGTTGTTTAGAATTTTCAGTTTCTTTGGTAATTAGTACCTGTTCTAACCTTCTTTTAACTTGTTCCTTCGACATTCAACTTGTACTTCTTAGGTTAGTTTTCCTGAAAGTCCGTGGTGTCGATTGAATTGTTTCTAGTCTTGTCAATGGTGTGTTTTATATTAAAATCAGATACTCTTTATGTTGCTTTGGTACATGATTGGACATAGATCTCACTAGGAAGAGGAAAGTGAAGTGTATTTGGGTGAGAAGATTTTTTTTTTTTTTTTTGATAAGGTAGGTTAGACCGGCTATGTTTGGAGCAGAGTGTTGGACAGTCAAAAACTCCCACGTTCAGAAGATGAAAGTTGAGATGGATGAGTGGGTATACTAGAAGAGATAAGATTAGGAATGAAGATATCTGAGACAAGGTAGAAGTGGCCTCGATAGAAGACAAGATGTGAGAAAAGAGACTCAAATGGTTTGGGCATGTGCAGAGAAGATGCACAGATCCCCCAATGAAAGGTGAAAGGTGTGAGGTTGACTATGGATGGTCTCGGAAAAGTAGAGGTAAACCGAAGAAGTATTGGGGAGAGTTAGACTTGACATGTTGCAGCTTCAGCTTATTAAGCATATGACGTTAGATGGGAGGTTATGGAGGTCACATATTAGGGTAGGAAGTTTGTTAGATAGTTGAGCATTGTCTCACTTATTCTCTTATCCTATTAGTCTAACTATTAGTCATAATATTACTTCTTTAGTTGTTTGTCCTTTGAGTTCGGTTATTATCTATGGTTTCTTTTACACTTAGATTATTGTTTTATCGGTAATGACTGATGTTTAGAATGATTTGTCAGGTTGTCTATAGTATTTTGTCAAGTGGGCAAATCGGCTAAAATTGGAGATATTAAAATGAGTTGAACTAGAAATCAGGTTGTGTCATGACCCACCCAATTTGACCCACTTAATGTCAAGGATATAACATATTGTTATTTACCGTTTGTAACCACAATTTGAAATCCAACTCAAGAAAATAAAAAAATAAGTTCTTGATTTTGAAGTGGAAAGTCACCAAACATTATACAAACCAAATAAACATATACTATTTAAGATGACTCACTCAACATGTATTCTATGA
This sequence comes from Solanum piurae, assembly GCA_029582685.1. NCBI lineage: Eukaryota > Viridiplantae > Streptophyta > Magnoliopsida > Solanales > Solanaceae > Solanum > Solanum piurae. Next base: position 11,505 of record JAJOOO010013104.1, read on the forward strand.
AAAAAGAAGTTTAATTTCTTTTAGTTATTTTGATCCCAGAAAAATAAAATTTAAATTTCAAATGGAAAGAATGGATAGATAAATCCTAGAAGTTATAAAGTAGAGAGAAAATTCATATATTCAATATGAAAACATATATCACACCAATACAAATAAAGAGTCTTACAAACGGGTTGAATTGGAGATTAAATTGGACTCAATCGAAGATCCTTTTAAAATGGATTAAGACTTGAATGGATTGAGATGGACCTAATTTAAATTATCTTGAGTTCAACCCATAAAATTCAAAGCGGGTTATCTATATTTGGACTCATTTTGGCAATCCTAATATTTTGTCATTATTTTTCTCCATTTCTATTATTTCTTTCTCTATATTGCCTTAGATTGTTTTTTCTTAAGTTAAAGGTCTATCAAAAACAGCCAATCTACCTCTAAGGTAATGGTAAGATCTGGCTATACTCTATCCTTCTCAAACCCCACTTTGTGGTATTACACTGGATACATTGTAATTGTTGTTTTGATAAGGTAGGTACATACATAAAGTTAATACCAGCAAAAACATCAAAGTTGCAGACTCTCCAGCACAAAGACCTAACCAAACCACTTGGATCAACACAGACATGATATATCAAATTAAATCAAGCAGGGTCACCAGGGACAAAGCTAGAAGCTCATATATCAACCTTTTTGCTCTAATAGTGTATTTATATTTAAAAAATTCATTAGCAATTAAAATCGTCATTCCAAAATTCATCAGAACCCACCATAAAGTGAAAATCCGAACTCCGCCGCCTATGTGGACATGCTCACAACATTCAACCAAGCCAAAATTTGAACAAATACACAAAAAGACCTAATAAAGCAAACGTAAAATAGGCAAATAACCTCATTTGTGGCAAAAATTGAAGATTGGGTGGGCTAAAGGCTCCCTTTCTCAGTGGTGTTGTAGCTGGGGTTGATACAAAATAATAGTATCTGTCATTGCAGCAGCTTGTTGCCCAAAAAAGGTCACTTTGCAAGTTTTAGAAGCAGAGATTTCTTTGCATCTGCACTAACTTTTTGTCACTATTTTATAATCCGTCCCAAAATAAAGTGAATTTTAAATATATTCCATGCCAAAAATAAGTAATAAAGCTAAAATATATAATTTATTAAGTTATTTTATTTTTCATTCATTCTTAGGGACTAGGGGTCATATTTAGACTTCGACATATTAAGAAAATAATAAATGACATGATTATTTTATTAAACTGCCTTTATTAATTGATATTTAGGGCATGTTTGACTATGCGATATGGTATCATGATATAGAATTATGAGATGAAATTGAAGTTTTGTTTGGATATGCGATATGAAATTTTTGTGTTGTATATTTTCTCATAAACATAAAAACCTCATAAGTTGTAAAACTATTAAAATAGCTCAAATTGTTTATTCAATCTTATCAAATAAATAAAAATTTATAAAATCGCATAATAAATTATTACAAAGTTATTTGTTCTCCACTTAAGTAATTGTTTCATCTAACTTTAATTTGATAAAAAAAAATTGAACATAAATTGTAGTGTATTAGTCTTTAATATAATCCTTCCACATAGTACGGACAATTTCCTCACGTTGAACTTGCATTTCTCCATCATGTGACCTAGAAAACGAACCAACATTGTTACTTTGAGCCATTTGTTGGTCAATATCATCCGCAACTATAATTTCATGCTCATAGACCATAAATATTTCATCACTTTAACAATCGGTTGGTGTGAGTTAAAGTGACTATATGTTGGTGAGAATAATAAATTTTATGTCGGTGAGAATAATAAATTTTAAAAAGTAATGATGTGATTATAAATTTTATTTACATATGAAATAAATGGTTAGTAGATATAAATATGGGGTTGTTTTAACAAAATATAAACTCGTGGATCAATTTTTGTATTAAAATATCTCAAATCATGATATGGAATTACCATATAATTCCATATCATGGTTTTTTGAGAATATGGAATCACATCTCATGATATGGAATAATGAGATGGAATCAGTGTAAAATCGCATGTCCAAACGCTGATTCCATCTCACGATACCATATCGTGATATGATATCGCATGACTAAACGCCTACTAAATCTAAACTAAGTATTACAGTAATATATATTTCATAATTTTTTAAGGTTCTATAAAAAAAAAATAAGTCGAAAACATTAAGTTTGTTCAACCTGAGAGCACAAAGGTACGTGTAAGTGACTTAGAAAAGACCAATAAAGGTTGTATTAGGGATGAAATTTGTTCCACTCTTAATTAGGGATCTTTGTTTCAAGGTGTAGATAGAAAATCATTTTAATTTAGTCAGGGATGAGATTTTTTCCCACTCTTAATTAGGGATCTTTGGTTCAAGGTGTTGATAGAAAACCGTTTTAATTTAGTCAGGACGTCAATGCGAGTTTCGATTGGTTTGAGAAGCCAAGAAAAAGAAAGTCACATAAAAAAGAGAAAAAAGAAGGAAGTAGCTTTGTGGGGATGGGGTTAGTGGGAAGTGTGGGTTTGATTTTCAAGAAAAGGAGTGAAGATTATGGACACTTTGTAAAGTGAGGGGCAGTCCTTGTGTCTCTGTCTGTGGGGAAGAGAGAGTTAGGCATGGAATACTAATATATAATAGTAAGAGTTAGGTGCCTTTCATCTTCATGTTAATTAAACTTTAATTGAGATGACAAATCCTTGTTTGGATATATATAGAGATTGATTACTTAATTCAATGTTTCATCATGCTTTTAGAAGCCTAAATTGTTTTTTGTTATACTATTATTACTTAAGTACTATACAAACATGCATGCAACTAATTAATCAATGGTTGATACAGTACATCCCCCTGTTCAATTTATTCTCATCTCCTTAAAATTATGGGAAATTAGAGTTGTTACTTTCTTGATTTCGACATCCAAAAAGCCAATGATAACTTTGTAAAAGGTATTCATTATACAATGTATAATGCTTATTACATTTTATGATGAGTAGGCAAGATGTCATCGTGAAAATCATAAGATATTATAGTTTGTATTCAAGTAGATTCACATGTATCTGAAATACATAACAAATTTCGTTCACCTCTCTTCCATCTTGCTCACCATTCTTGTATGTATTTGGGATCCTAGATACATGTGTATCTAATAGTGTGATTCGCATGGATATGAGATACATAATAAAATCTCGCTCGCCGCTCTCTCTATATCTTGCTCGCCTCCCTTCTTATTTTAGTATATCTGGTAGCAAAAATACATATATTTAAATGTATCTTTCTCAATACATAGTAGAAAACTCTTAATTAGTAAGATACGTAATGTTTTAAAAGTATAAATAATAATAGTATACTCACATAGTTTCTCCTTTTAGTGTTTGATCGATAAGTAAGAAAATTAATATTATTCAAAGAGTATTTTATATGTAATCTAGAAAAACGCTACAGAGGTGAAATGGGATGACAAGTGGGGTTTGGGGGTGGCGATCATGGGGTTGAGCAGGTAGTAGGAAAGAGACGATGAAAATTTGAATGTCAATTAAGGAACATATTTTCCTACTGTTATTAGGAAATATATTTCCTCATTTTTAAAGGATTTATTTTCCCGCAGAATTATTTTTTTGGCAAACTAAACATTAAAAATTGGAAAATTGTTCAACTTTCGAAAAAGGTATGTAACTTTTACTATCTAATTACTCATGCACTTGTGTAGTTGTGCTGATGAAAGATTAGGAAGAAGCAAACTAACAAATATTTGATGGAATGGGTAACATGTTGTGGCGGAGCTAACATTTTTAATACAGAGATTCAAAATCTGAGAAGTAAACACATGAACTAGTGGAAGAGGATTCAACATCTATTATACATACCTAAAAAATAATTTTAATCGTATATAAATAGTAATATTTTCTGCCAAGGGAATTCAAATGAACCCCTAAGTATATGCTGCCTCCGCCCCTGATAACATGCACGCAAGTTTGTCCGTACACAATCACAATATAAAAACACCCACAACTATTTGATTTGTATTCAAAACAATTACTTCCTCTGTCCCATTTTATATGTCACCTTTTTACTTTGCACTTGCATTAAGAATTGATGTAACTTTACCCTTCTACCCTTATTTAATTCTTTTGGAACTCAAGTTTTCAATCAATGAATATGAATTAATTTATTTTGATTAATTAATTTAACCAATAAACATGAATCGTTTACTTAAATTTTCTAAGTTGGTCAAATGTATGTTTTCAATGCTAACAACTCACAAGGGTAAAAAAAGGAACAATATGCTAATTTATGCATTGATTTTATGAAATGACAAGTATTATGGACCAGAATATCTCTTTGTGGTCTTCACTCTTAATCCTAAAAAAGATTTCTATTAAAAGCCCGTCAAGATTTGGATTTGGAATAAATTACTTCCTCATTTCATTTTTAATTGTAAAATATTAGTCAAAATTCTTTTCGTTTGACTTTAAAAAAGAAAATCATAACACTTAAAAGTAGACGGGGAGAGTAATTATTACCTTCCTAAAATGTCGATGACTATGGAAGGAATGGACAGTGGTTTTGATTATATGATACAGTAATAAAATTAATTCTTGAAATGCCCTTGTCAAATATATATCCAAATAACATATAAGCTTTTATATGATGTAGACTAATTTTCTTAATTAGTTGTGCATCTAAATTCAATCATTTACATTATATTATACAAATTTAGACGAAGAAAAGGTGCATGTAATATAGAGTAGTAGACATTTATCATTGTTATATCAAATACTAGTTGTCAATTTAAACCAGAGAATTAATTATTATTTTTCAACTTTGTCCTTAACATTAATTATTTTAGAATTAAAAGACACATATATAGATAAAGATTAAAAAATTAATAACGAATATATTGGTCAAACAATACTCCTTATTAATTTTTTCTTAAGAATTATGTCAAATCTTATCATAACAACTAAAAAGGAACGAATAGAGTATTTTCTTTTTCCATATTTTATCCTTTGCATTAATTATTTGTTCTGAAATCACTTTTCAAGAACTAATACTAAAAATTAGGAATAATTAGTACGATAAAATAATCATTTCAATTATAATTATTTCTTAAAGAACATGTCAAAACTAACTGAAGAAATAATTGTTGTTGTAATGCACGTGGTTTTGCATAAACATAAATAGGTAAGGTGTCCCTAGAGAAAAGAAGACATCTTGTCAAAAGCCAACTCTACTAGACATTAGTAGTAGGATGAATCATCGCTAATCCTTAAAGTTGACACTAATTTTCAGTTAAAATTTTTTAACTAGACTTTATTTATTTTAAACACTTTTTGTCATGCCTTACTGTGTCATTTTGATATATAGTCTATTGCTCTTAATTTTGGGTCTACCATGCACTACATAATTAATTGTACTAATATTGCTTCACTTCCATTAGAAATTAGAATAATGCACATTTCCAGTTTGCAAGAAACAGTAAATTTCCAGTTATCCATTATAACTAATTTATTCTGTGTCATTATATATTCTCCCTCTTAAATATTACTCTAGCTGCTGTGCCTAACTGATCAATAACTAAACATCACAGTCCTATATTCTTCAAAGATTAAGAAAAAAATGTCAAATAAAAGATGTCATTTTAATTTAAAAGATATTTCTTCAATAATTCATAATAGCATTATAAAGACAAGATGAGATTAAAAAAACAGGTTAGATGTTATATGAAAGACACGTGGCATACTTCTTAGAGAGAATTCATGCTCTATACAAAAATAAAATAAGTAAAATTTTGGGGTTACCCATTTGTTATATTCCATAGTTGCTTATGGCAGACAAAAAGATCTCACTTTGTATATTTTTTAATAAATCAATGCGCCTAAAAGACACATTTTATCAACTTCAAAGAGAATTTTTTAAGTTAGTGAATATAAAATATTACGACTTTCGCTACTTATTATATAGTCCTAAGGTTTTATAAAATATATATATATAAAGGCCGTCAAGTGTCTTTTCATTGATACTAATATGTTTTTTTTTATAGTAAATAAATAAAAATGAACGAACGAAAATATAAGTTAAAGAAGCAAGTGGTACACGCAAATAATTTGGATTAGGAAGTCATGCAAAAAGCGTGTAACAAGCTGTATACCAATATCGAAACGACAAAGTTGGAATATATTTGTGGCCATGCACGTGATTTGCATAATAGGTAAGGGGAAAGAACGAATATATCTTTTTCGAAACCAAATTTTCAATAAATTAATCAGACAAACAAATTAAAATAAACAGAATAATTCTTCTTGACTTAATATTCTAAACTAGTACTAAATAAGTATTTTGGACCATTATTTATAGCAACTTATGACAAGTGAAACTGAGCGGAAGAAGCATTGCTAATATGTTATGTCTAGAAAATTGCTTTTAATTTGGGGTCTACCTGTACTGGCACAACATTTTATATTGCTTTATTCTTTTGTTAATTTAAATATTGATTCACTTGGACGATACAGTGAATTTGTTGCTGTTTCCAGTTATCCAACTGTCAACTTCTACCGAGGGCCGGCTCTTGCCTATGAATTTTTAGCCAAGGCCTTAGGCCCCCAATTTGGGGCCTCAAATTTCTATAAAAAAAATTATGTTTAATTATTTTATAAAAAAAATTATGTTTAATTATTTTATAAAAAAAAATGTATATATATATATATAAATCCTTTTTAACTCCTGCATTCTATTTCTTCAAATTTTTGATAGTTAGAGTAAATATTCTATCAAAAATATGAATCAATAGCCAAAAAGTGTTGAACAAAGTAAATTAGAAATATTCTTTTATTTCTTTGTAACTTTTCATATTAAAGTAGGGTATATCAAGTTATCAACTTTTTGAATCAGATTCCATGATTCTAACTCTTATCTTTATTTAAAATTTATCAACTTATTACTTATAAAACTATATTATTGATTCATATAATAATTGTCTCGGTAAAATGATGTTTTTCAATGTTGAATTGATAAAATCTTGCTTAAAATAATAATTTAAAAAAGTATTTGAAAAAATCATTAATAAAATAGATATTAAGAAATAATTTACATCTGAAAATTTTAAAAAATAAATAAATACAGATAAAATTTATTTAAATTTTAGGCCTCTAATTAAAAATTCGCTTTAGGCCTCGAATTATGTTGAGCCGCCCCTGCTTCTACCTATATGTAATTAAGTGTCAACATAACATTCACAATGTTTTACTACTATTAGTTTATGGGCACGCGCCTTGCGCATGTAGTCCAATTAAATCGACCACAAAATTCTAAAAAAATTACATAAATATTAGTATTAAGAAACATTGAGTTATAAATTATATATTAAAGAAGAAGAGTAAATTCTTAAAGTGATATCTTAATCCTACTTGTCGAGCTCTCTAAAAGGAAGAAATATTTTTCCAAAAGAATTCTTGGTTTTCTTACTTTGATTTCTAATTTCGCTTTTAATTAGCAAGTTATTGGACCCTGTTTCTTTTGGTATAATGTACAATCTCTTCTTTACCTATTGATTTGGCAAAAATAACATTTTTAAATACCAATACTCAAGCAGAAAGAAGCCCAACCAACTAAAAATATCTTTGGTGTAATTATGTTTTGTGTTGTGTATTTTTAATATTTTTTTTGTAAATTTGATTAAGACCTATAAAAGGAGAATTATAATGTATAACTTTACCTAATAAGGCATATATATATATAATGTGCATCAATTAAATATTGAATAAGATATATATAATTTGATAAGGAATATGATATTTTTAAACGGTTGGAAGCTAAAGGTGAAGAAAAAAAATACATGACACATATTAAACTTGTAAATAAAAAGTTCAGAGAATTTGTACATATTTAAAGGTAGATGAAAGGTTTTTCCAATTAAATTTAATAGACAATTAATTTTTATAAAAAAATAAAATGATAAATATACTTTTAAAGGACATTTTAATAATTCAACTTTTGACTTAGACTTTTTCCACTTTTAATAGAATAGAATAGAATGATCTTGTTGACTTATATTACTAAAATCTAAAGAAAGTGAAGCTTAATTACTCCATTCTCATAATTTTTTTACATGATTTTAATTTGAGGAATAGTTTTTAGTTGTAACAATTATGGGTCGAAGAAATTTATAAAGAACAACAGAGAAGTGTAACATACAGTCCCGCCATTTTTTACGCATATTTTCGCATTTACAAGCCAACTTTTAGAAATTACGCAACTTTCTTGGTTTTCGTGTGTAATGCCCATGGATATGGCGCCTTGGAACATCCAAAAAAATTCTGAAATTTTTTATAAGGACTCCGTAATAATTTTGGGGAAATGTTACGTACAGTCCCACCATTTTTTTCAGACATATATTGGCATTTACAAGCTAACTTTTAGGAATTAAGTGACTTTCTTAATTTTTAGCTCATGGATCTAGTGCATCGGAACACACAAAAGAAATATTTGAGAATCTTTATAACGACCTCCGTAATAAGTTGGGGAAGCGTTACGTACAATCCCACTAATTTTTCAGGCATATTTTTGCATTTACAAGCGAACTTTAGGAATTCTACGATTTTCTATGTTTTTCATGTGTATTAGACCAAGAATATGGTCCTTCGGAGCACCAAAAAAAATTCTAAACAAACTTTATGAGTACCACCTTAATAAGTTGGGGAAGCATTACGTATTGTCCCACCATTTTTTTTAGAGCATATTTTTGCGTTTACAATTTTTGATTTTTCGTATGTATTAGCCCATATTTTTCCTCAGAGCACCCAAAAAAAATCTATTTTTTTTTATGAGTACCACTGTAATGAGTTGGGGAAGCGTTACATACAGTCCCATCATTTTTCAGTCATATTTTCGCATTGACAAGCCAACGTTAAGGAATCATGCAACTTTCTTTGTTTTTCTTGTATATTAGCCCATGGATTAGGCACTTCGGAGCACCAAAAAACAAATTTTGAAAAAACTTTATGAAGACATCCGTAATGAGTTGGGGAAGCGTTACGTATAACCCACAATTTTTTTCAGGCATATTTTCGCATTTACAAGCCAACTTTTAAGAATGACGGATCTTTCTTGGTTATTCATATGTATAGCCTATATGGCGCCTTGGAGCACCTAAAAAAATATTCTCAAAATTTTTTATGAGGACTTATGTGATGAGGTGGGGAAGCATTACGTATAGTCCCACCGTTTTTATTTAAGCAAAATTTTTGCATTCAGAAGCTAACTTTTAGAATTACGCGATTTTCTTGATTTTTTGTGTGTATTAGCCCATGGATCTGACGACTCAGAGCACCCAGAAAGTTTTTCTGAAAAAACTTTATAAGGACCTCTGTTAGTTATGGAAGTGTTACGTACAGTCCCCTAGTTTTTTCAAGCATATTTTCGCATTTACAGGTTAAATTGTAGAAATTATGCGACTTTCATGATTTTTCGTGTGTATTATGTCATGGATCTGGCACTTCGAAATACCAGAAAAGTATTTGATTTTTTTTTTAGGACCTTCATAATAAATTGGCTAAGCATTACATATAGTCCCATTATTTTTTTCAGTCATATTTTTACATTTAAAAGCCAACTTTTAAAAATTACATTACTTTCTTGATTTTTGGTGTGTATTAGCGAATGAATCTGACGCCTCGGAGCACCTTAAGTTTTTTTCTAAAAACACTTTATGAGGAGCTCTGTAATCAATAGGGGAAGCATCACATACAAACTTACCATTTTTTTCAGGCAAATTTTTACATTTACAAGCTAACTTTTTGAAATAATGCGATTTTCTAGGTTTTTCGTGTGTATTACCCCATGTATTTGGCGACTCGTAACACCAAAATAAATTTCTTAAAAAATATTATGAGGAACTCCGTAATAAGTTGGGGAAGTGTTACGTACAATCTCATCATTTTTCGATCATATTTTCGCATTTACAAGCCTATTTTTAGGAATTACTTATTTTTTTTGTTTTTCTTGTGTATTAGCTCATAGATTTGACGTCTAAGAGCATCCAAAAAACTTTTCAAAAAAAAACATTATGAAGACCTCCATAGTGAGTTGGGATTTGTTACAGACAATTCCATCATTTTTCAGGTGTATTTTCGCATTTACAAGCCAAATTTACAAAAATACGGGACTTTTTTAGTATTTTGTGTGTATCCCATGGATATGACGCCTCAGAGCACCCAAAATTATTTTCTAATAAAACTTAATGAAGAAATGTGTAATGAGTTAGGGAAGTGTTACATGCATACCAACCTTTTTTATTCAGGAATATTTCCGCATTTAAAAGTCTATTTTTAGAATTACGCGACTTTCTTTGTTTTTCATGGGTAATTTCCCATGGATCTAGGCATTAGAGCACCCGAATTCTTTTCCAAAAAACTTTAAGAGGAGCTCCGTAATATATTGGGGAAGTGTTACATAGAGTTCCACCATTTTTCAAGCATATTTTCGCATTTCGAGCAAATTTTTAGAAATTACGCGATTACTTGGCTTTTCGTGTGTATTAACTCATGGATCTAGCGACTCGATGCATCGAAAAAAAAATTGAAAAAACTTTATAAGAACCTTTGTAATGAGTTCCGGAAGTGTTATGTACATTCTCACTATTTTTTTACAAGACTATTTTCGCATTTACCAGCTAATTTTTAAAAATTACACGACTTTCTTGATTTTTCGTGTGTATTACCCCATGAATCTAGCACCTCAAATAATCCAAAATACTTTTTTAAAAAAACTGTATAAGGACCTAGCAGTGAGTTTGGGATGCATTAGGTATTGTCGCACCATTTTTTTAGAGAAATTTTCGCATTTATAGGTTAACTTCTTAGAAATTACACGATTTTTTTTGTTTTTCTTGTGTATTATTTCATAGATCTGGCGCCTCGAATCACCTAAAAAAAAATTGAAAAAAATTATGAGGACCTCTGTAATGAGTTGGGGAAGTGTTACGTATAGTCTCACTATTTTTTCAAGCATATTTTTACATTTACGAACCAATTTTTAGAACTTATGTGACTTTCTCTATTTTTATGTGTACTAACCTATGGATCTAGCTTTTCAAAACATCCAAAAAAAAGAATCTAAAAAACTTTTTGAGGACCTCCGTTATCAGTTGAGGAAACGTTATGTACAGTGCCACGATTTTTTTGGCATATTTTTGCATTTACAAGCAACCCTTTAGTAATTCGATTTCTTGGGTTTTCGTGTGTATTAACTCATGGATCTGGAACCTCAGAGCACCCGGAAATTGTCTCTAATTTTTTTTTTTAAGACCTCTATAATGAGTTGGGAAAGACGTAAAGTCTCAAAAAAAAATTCAAACATGTTTTTGCATTTACAAGTGAACTTTTAGGAATTACGTGGCTTTCTTGATTTTTCTTATGTTAATTAGCCCATAGATCTGGCACCTCAGAGCACCCAATTTTTTTTTAGAAAAAACTTTATAAGGACCTCTGTAATGAGTTAGGGAAACATTACGAACAATCCCACCATTTTTTTCAAACATATTTTTGCATTTACAAGCCTACATTTAGGAATTACGCAACTTTCTATGTTTTTCATATGTATTATCACATGGATCTGGTGTTTCAGAGTACCCTTAGTTTTTCCTGAATTTTTTTTATGAGGACCACATTTTTTCAATCATATTTTCACATTTACAAATCAATTTTTAGAAAATACGTGATCTTTTAAATTTTTTATTTGTATTAGTCTATGGATCAGGCGTCTCGGAGCACCAAAAGAAAATTTCTGAAAAATGTTTATAAGGAATTCCTTTAGGAGTTGGGGAATAGTTACGTACAGTTCCACAATTTTTCTAGCATATTTTCGCATTTACAAGCCAACTTTTAGGAATTATGTGATTTTCTTGATTTTTGTGTGTATTAACTCAGGAATATGGCGCCTCGGAGCAACTGAAAAAACTTTATGAGGATCTCTGTAACGAGTTGGGGAAGCGTAACATAGAGGCCCACTATTTTTTGAGGCATATTTTTCCATTTACAAACCTACTTTTAGGAAATACGCTATTTATTTTTTATTTTTTTAGAGTGTTAATTATCCCATGGATGCCTCAGAGGACCCACAAAAAAAATCTGAAAAAATTCATGAGTACCTCCGTAATTAGTTGGGAAAGCGTTAGGTACAGTCTCACCATTTTTCAGGCATATTTTCACATTTAAAATCCAACTTTTAGGAATTATGCGACTTTCTTGTTTTCCGTAATTAGCCTATGAATTTGGTGCCTCCGAGCACCAAAAAGAATTTTCTATAAAACATTATGAGTAACTCCGTAATCAGTTGGAGAAGCGTTACGTACAAGTCCATTATATTTTCTGCATATTTTTGCATTTACAAGCCAACTTTTAGTAATTACGCAACTTTTTTGTTTTCTCGTGTGTTAATGATTAGGGATCTGGCGCTTCAGAGTACATAAAAAAGAATTCTAAAAAAACTTTATGAAGAGCTCTGTAATGAGTGGTGGAAGCGTACTGTCTCACCATTTTTTTGAAGCATATTTTCGCATTTATAAGCCAACTTTTAAGAATTACGCAACTTTCTTGATTTTTTGTGTAGCCCGTGAATCTAGCGCCTCAAAGCACCAATAAACAATTTCTAAAAAACTTTATGAAGAGCCCTGTAATGGGTTGGGGAAGCATTACAACATATCTATTCTTTTTTTTCAGGTACATTTTGCATTTACACGCCAATTTTAAAAATTACACGACTTTCTTGATTTTTCATGCGTATTAGTCCATGAATCTGGCGTCTTTGGGGTACCCAAAAAAAAAATCTCAAAATTTTATGAGGTAATTAGTTGGGGAACCTTTAATTCGTACCGTTTTTCAGGCATATTTTCGCATGTTCAAGCCAACTTTTTGGAATTATCCGACTTTCTTGGTTTTCATGTGCATTAGCCCATAGATCTGGCGCTTAAGAAATTTCTAAAACACTTTATGAGAACCTCTGTAATTAGTTAAGAAATCGTTACGTACAATCCCGTCATTTTTAGGTATATTTTCGTACAGTCTCATAGTTTTTCAGGCATATTTTCACATTTACAAGCCAATTTTTAAAAATTACACAACTTTCGTTGGAGCATTAAAAAAAAAATTCTAAGAAATTTTATTAGGATCTCCATAATGAGTTGGAAAAGCGCACATACAGTCCTATTGTATTTTTTCAGGCATATTTTCTTGATTTTTATATATATTATCTCATGAATCAACCGTCTCGAAGCGCCCAGAAAATGGAATTGGATGTATCTTCAAAATTCCTACTATTCCTCTCTTCCACATTTTCCACCAAAAGCATTGTGAAATTAAACTCCACCAAGTCTTATGTCTCTACAATGGAGCATTTTACTAAGAGGAGAAAAATAGTATCACTTTTCATATAAAGCATATGTCCTCGTCATCAGAAATAGAAAACAAACATAAGAATTCATTGAAAAGCCTCACCGGTCAATGTCTTTTGTGCAAGCAACACACAAATTCGCAGGTGCATTAGTCTAAACGATTAAAACTGTATGAAAGCACGAATTGCCAACGTTAGTCACTTAACTATGATGTTCTCAGTAGCCCATCTTTATTGATCCTTAAAACCTTAACAAAATCAAAATAGATGAACCATACAATTTCCCCTTCTCTTATATGGCACAATTTTCCACTTTTAAGAAACAACCAAAGTCAAAAAAGTTTAGCCCATGTAAAGGGAAAATGGCCAGTGAAGGCGTTCACAAAAATCTGTCCAATGAGTCTACACTCAAAATACTACAAATCACACCTTATAATTAAATTACTTGATTTTTTAAAAGTTGTGTGAGTAAGGCCTTCAAGAACGACTCCACATCTTTCTATTCAATACCTAGTAAAATCATAAAGAATAGTGAAACTTTGAAAGGGTAAATTAATACCAGCCTCGAGGTTGTTGAAAACCAACTCTTCAACAACCCTTGTGAAATAATACAAGATAACCCCTGTGACCGAATTGAGCTCCAAATAGCCTCAAGCATTCGCTTAATGCTCCCCATCTCGCTCAAACAGTAAATCAGGCAAGCATACGAAACCATAGTTAAAATGGGCAGACAAAAAGGAAGCATATACTATCTCCATAGTACCTAAGCACCAATATGTATGTTCCAACCCAACTTCAGCTAGAATAAATAATCAAAACATCTCCTACATAGAGTACAAATAGAACCGCAAAATTATCAAAACATCTGTAAAAAGACGCTAATGAACACAAACCGTCAAACAGTAAATCAGGCAAAAGAACTTATGTACAACAACATGAATACAAGAGAAAAGATGATATCAGTCCAACATTTGCAAAAGAAAGTAGATAGATCTCGTGAGACACCAGATCCTTCAAAAGGAAGTAGATAGAAAATTGATTTTAGGATTTACGGTTTTGATCGGACGTTATAAACTACGATTTCTTTAAGAAAATCTTTAATTTCTTTAAACAAATTCTTGAATTTCCTTCATTTATTTAAGAATACCAATGTTAAGTTGTTGATTTTTTTCTTAGAAAAATGCAGGCAAGATGAATTACTTGAGCACTACCATTACCTGAGAAGTTGCATCGTCGTTAAAGAACAGAAACCCGACGGAGTACTCTGAGATGCGCCGCCGCTTCCAGTGGAGTACATCTTCTAAGTTGAAACCGGTGGTGTACGACACGCCCACAGAAATAAAGTGTGGGTTTTTCGAATTCTCACTCTGTCACGGTAAGGCTGGCCACCGGAACAGGTTGTACCGGTACCGTTCCGGTCCGTTCTGGTACCATTCCGGTTCGTTCCGGTCCGGTAGTATTCGGGACGGGACGGGATACATTGAACCGGTACACGGAACGGAACGGTATCATAATTTGGTATCGGTATACCGGTACGGGTTCATCCCGGTTCATTCCGGTTCCGTTCCGGTAAATCATTTTTAAATAAAATAAGAAATAATATTTTTGTCATTATTTACTTTTATTAGCATTTCTTTTTTGTTTATTTAATATTTAAAATTACAAACTTAAGTTATTTAACTTATAAGTTATAAGTATAACTTATAAACTTCAAAAGATTCAAATCTTTAAAACTTATAACATAACTACATAAGCTCAAAAACTTTATTAAACTTAACTTACAAACTTATATACGTAAAAATTTAAAAAAAATATCTTTAAAATAAACTTAAGTAAAATTATTATAAAT
>JAJOOO010013105.1:0-20620 GCA_029582685.1 Solanum piurae
TCCCTTTGAATGAGGTGACAACCCAACGTGTCTCCTTGAAAGGCAGACTACCCAATTTGAATATAACATGTCACTTTGAACGAGGTGACAACCCAACGTGTCTCTTTGAAAGGCGAACGACCCAACTTGAATATAATATGTCACTTTGAACGAGGTGACAACCCAATCTTGAACTTAATATGTCACTTTGAACGAAGTGACAACCCAATCTGCCTCTTTGAAAGGCGGACGACCCAACTTGAATGTTACATGCCATTTGAAGGGAGATGACAACCCAACTTGCATATAACATGAATATTGTATCACAAAATATGCAATAACAATGTTAGTAACAAATATAATATAAATGCAATGCAAATATAGTCTCATATGAACAAGGTAATTAACTGATGGGACAATTTGAACTTAATAACATCATCAAAAAGAAAAATAATAATGTCAATTTGAAATGGAATAACAAAATAAAAAGTGTCATATTGAACGGTATGACAAACCAATTTTAAAAAGCATCATTTTGAATGGCATGATAGACTCTTTTTTTAAAAAAAAATTTATAAAAAAATCTAAAATAACAAATTAACTTTAAAATGTGTCATTTTGAAAGGTATGACTACCCAAATTTTAAAAAAATGTCATTTTGAAGGGTATGACTACCCAAAATAAAAAAATGTCATTTTGAAGGATATGACGACCCAAAGATAAAAACATGTCATTTTGAAAAGTATGACAACCCATAAATACAATATTGACCATGAAACGGTCCACAAAGTTATTGGACAAACATCAAGAATGAAACGGTCCACAGAGTTTGTATGGACAAATATCAACAACGAAATAGTCCACAAAGTTGTTTGGACAAGTATTAACAATGAAACGGTCCACAAAGTTGGTTTGGACAAGTATGATGACATAAATTTAAAATGATGCCAGTTTGAAAGGTATGACGACCCAAAATACAATATTAACAATGAAACGGTCAACAAAGTTTTTGGACAAATATCAACAATAAAACGGTCCACAAAGTTGGTATGAACAAGTATTGAAAAGTGGGTTTCAACCTGTTTTAACTTGGTTAGCGCCGACAATAGTATTGTATAAAAATTTCTCACAATTTTTTCTCATTTAACTGAGATTTACTTCGAGGTAATTCCTAAGAATTCAGGTGGTACCTCAATTGTACTCAAGTAACGACAAGATTTGTTCATCTTGCTACAAATAAAGGCTTTGAACTAAACCTAAAATTATGTTTCAAGTGACCTCACTTACAAAGAAAGTCCTAATTTGCACACATTTAAAGTATTTTAATTTGGAAACATCTGGAAAAGAACACTCACACTCAGAAAAAAATGTTCAACCCATGCAATTGTGATACCGTAGGCTTGGCCTTCATGTAAATCTCCACTAATGTGAGAACATTTGAAATGAAATCATGTAGGGCTTGTTGATAGCTTGTAATGTAGGCTAAGAGACGGGTAGGATAGTCATTTGGGATAAAAGTGACTTAATCCTTTCTTGAGCATTGCACTAAATTTGTGCTTTCAACGTTTGGTACTCTTTTAGCGTTTGATTTTCTTTATTGTCCATTCTCTTTGTATTTTTTGACTTCTTTTGAAGCTTTGCTTGTCTGAGCTTTTCCCCATCTCATCATCTTTTGATTTTTCTCCAGATTGTTTGGAGTAATCTCCTTCTTTTCTTGAAACTTGGCATGTTTGAACTTGTGGAGAATTTTTTTTTTATTTTTTTTGAAGTCATTTTGTATTCTTAACTTTCAGGGATTTTGGTAACTTTTGTATTTAACAAATTTGAACTTTGAATCTTCTTTTGTAACATTGCACATCTTTAGTGCGCTCAAGAAAGTCGGGTCAAAAGAGGGATAGCGCGTATAAGCACTCAAAAAGGGTATAGGCTTAAAATGTGGTTATAAAAAAGAGAGGCTTAAGGCTCAAACTGGGGAGATACTAAGGACTGATGTCATTTGGTAGGCTTTGAAAGGCTCAAACGGATCAAAGAAGGCCTACAATCATTTTTCAAATCAAACATTACTCATAATTTCGCCTCAACAAACATTTAGGCCAAGTTCTAGACCAACAACGCAACACAGTTGGATTTAACTCAAAACTCACCACACAATGCACATGAAACAATGAATCTGGTTTTGTTCTTATCTTGAATGTATACAAGATAATATTTTCAAGTGTAACAAAAGTATAAACGAGAGGTACCAAAATAATCTATAGTTTAACAAGAAGTCAATCTTCTCTATTGTACAAATTATTTTTTATATGCACACTTGAACTGTGTTGGAACCAACCAAATAAAAAATAACATAACATTTAAAAGAGAATAAGACAATAAAGAATCTTTTGAATAAAGAATACCGAACCCTGAAAGGGCTGCCTACGTATCTCATTAATGAGAATCAGGTTTGCGTAGTTCATTCAGATATGTCATAAAACCTATATTTTGAACAACAAATGAATATTTGGAAAGAAAAATAATGGGAATAAAAACCAATGAGCCACATTGAAAGGCGGGCAAACCAAATTTAACAAAAAAAAAAAACTTTTTTCAATATTTAAACAAAACTTAACAAGAATGAAAAAAATCAGTGAGTCACATTGAAGGGCGGACCACCAAAATTTAGCAAAAAAAAAAAAATCCTTTTTATTAATTAAAGAAAAAGTAACGAAAGTAAAAAAAAAATGAATTAGTCACATTGAAGGGCGGACAACCCAACTTTAAAAATGTCAAATAAAAGAATATTTCTAATGGAAGGTAAGATAAATAAAATCAAAGATATACGATAAATTTAACATCATGTACACAAAATTAATGTAAAAGGTACAAACCAACTTGGAGTGATCCCTGATAAGTCTGGAGTCTGAGTACAACCTTGTTGAAATTTTTGAGGGCATTCCTTAAAAAAATTACCCCTGTTTCAGCTTCAACAACATTCGGTATTTAATCTTGTAACAACTATCTCCATTGTAAATTTTTTGGAGACCTCCTCAAAAAAAATTTCCCAGTTTCCACCTTGAAATAATGGAAAGCTTACGGGGAACATGACCGAGCCCTTATGGCGCACGTATCCCGTTGAAGCAGGAATTAGGTCAAACGTAGTTCCACCAAATTGTAACTTGAATAAAGATTGGACTGAGATTATGAATATTCTAAAACTAGATTATCAAGAGTGGCTTTTGAAAGACCGGAAGCCTAAGCGGACAACTTAGGCTTGAACTCACGACAGCCATTGAACACATAACGTATCAATAAATTGCCGATCATTCCGAAAAAGGGTTGAGTATAAAAATCTCGGCTGCGATTATGCAAAAACCATTCTTAATATACTATACATACATGTCAGAAAATGTCATGAATGCAACAACAATGTACAACAACTAATAAATAAATAATAAGTACGGTATGCAAACAATCAACAAAATATACAAGATATAATGAATAACACAATAAAAGAATAGTCTCCTCAATTTTAAAAAATGAACCTATAATAGTTAGAACCTCTATATCCTCAGCAGAGTCGCCATTCCGTTGACATCCTTTGAGAGGACGCAACGTCGCGGTGACTCAATTTTAAAAGTCAATTTTAAAAGAGTTGAAAGAATTTTTAAAAAAAGGTAAAATGGGTTTAAAGGGGGATAAAACAATTTAAAAGGAGTCGCCACCTAATTTTAGAAAAACTAGGAAACCAATTAACAAATTAACTTAAAAGAAATGTCTACGAAACCAATAGATTTTAGGTAAGGGGTTCAAGTTATTCCGAAGGGAAGGGGTTAGGCATCCTTCGAAATTCACAAGTGTGATTCCCGATTGAATTCATTTTTTTTCTTTTCAAATTGAGGAGGAGAATAAAATAATGTACAAGTATAATGAACATGCATTATACACGTAATATGATAAAACAATAATATAGAAATCGGCCTAAATTTGCCTATCGCCAATAATATACAATAATGAATAAGAGTATAATTCGAATAACTCCAATGGGAAGCACCTCCGGGTACCTGTAAAGACACTTAGTAAAAGTGTTAGTAATAAATTAACATGAATAAAAATAAATAAATTGAATAATAACTCAAAAATAAAAACCCGTCTTATAAACATGGGAGGCCTTGGAAATCGACGGTAATTTTTTTCATCGGCCAATTTTAACAAATAGAGAATATGAAATTAAACTAAATTTTCGTCTTTTAAAATGGGAAGGCCTCCAAAACTGACGGAGAGATTTTTTCATTGGCCAATTTTAACTTAAAATTTATACGAACTTAAACTAAATTTCCGTCTTTTAAAATGGAGAGGCCTCCAAAACTGACGGAGAGATTTTTTTATTGGCCAGTTTTAACTTATAACGAATATACAAAACTAACAAAATAAAATAAAATAATGTGCATCAATCAACAAACAATAGTCAACCCAAGTAATTAAATTTTTATTAGAAAGATGCATGAACTCAAAGAGTATAAAATTGTGATCAAATTAAAGAAATTAACTTGTAAATAAAACAAATAAAAATATACGCTCATCCTTGAAATAGTGAATAAAAGATAATAATAAAAACAAACTACATCTAACATTAATGATAACCAGCCAACCATAATACTAATTATCACGAATAATAAAAATAAAATAAAAATGTTAACAATCTGTGCAAAGCGAACTAACAAACAAAAATATCTAAAATGATGATAAGATAATAAATAAATAGATGAAGATAACAATGAATAAAGTTGCACATAATAAATGTAGCCAACCAAATTTACAACCCTATAGATATAAATTTAAAAATAATAAATATTAACAAGTATTTTCATAGAGTTCAAAGACTTCCGCCTAACAAAGAAAACAGAGAAAGGACCATAACAAATGGAAATAATGGTGGCCGGAGTTTGAACCCCTTCGGCCAGATTTGGAATGTTAAAGAACAAACAAAATAAAATAGCAAAATAATAAAAATATAGAGACTACCGTCTGATTGAATTGGTTGTCACAGCTAGTGGAGCATCGGTGTAATTGAGCTTGGAGCTCGTTAGTTGTCTTGTTGTTTCGAGCTCAATGGAGTTGTTGTTGCTGTTCTTCGTCGTTCTGGTGTGGTCACGAGCTCATGGTGTGGTGCCTGAAAGCAAAACAAAATGGTAAAGGGGAGGGGAAGGGACTGGTTTGCATCATTATTTTCTCCAGTGGTGGAGTTTCGAGCTCTCCGGTGACCTGCAAAAATAAACATAAATTCAAAAAGGGAAAGGAAAAGGGGTTGGTCCGTTGCTGGAAACGAGGAAGGAAAAATGGGGGGTTTTGGAGGTCGATTTCTGGCTGTTTGGAGATGGTTGTTTGGTGTGTTGTTCACTGGTCAATGACAAGGAAAATGGATGGGGTTTGGGTGGTTTTTGGAGCGGCTATTCGGAGGTCGGCGCTTTGCTGCTTGTTCGCCGAGATGGGGACTAGTGTTTCGCTAGTTCTTGGAGTTCACCGGAGCTCGAAGCTCGCCGTGGTGGGTTATTTCTGGTTTGCTGGTTGTTGTTGGTCGAATAACATAGAAAAGTGGGGTCGTTTTGGTCTGTTGTTCACTAGAGAAAGAAGAAGATTAGCTTTGGGGTTTTGGGTTTGGTTTGGTGACTTTTCACCGGAAAAAATTGGAAAGGGGACAGGTCAGAGCAACTGGGGTCTTTTGGGTGGTGGCGGCTTGTCAGAAAATGCTCCGGCAAGGGTGGTGGCCGGAAAAGGGAATGAATAGTAAAGAGACCCTAAAAATCTGAAAATTATTAAACCTTATCTCAAATATTTTATCCACCACCCTTAACCTAATATGCAAACTATTCCTTATATAGGGAATTGAAAATTACAATATCACTATTTTAAAATCGTGGGTCAAAATTTCCTGTCAATAGAATATCTGTGTATAAAATATTATCTATATCAGAATGAATTTATGGATTGTGCAAAATATCAAAATGAATATTAACAAATGTGACAGATAAAATGGACATTAAAAAATGTAACGAACGTAACCACTGACATGTAAAAAATACAATTTAACAGAAATAATAATTTTATAAAAAATGAACAAATAGTTGAACGTATTCAACCGGCAGTGACAAAATAATATAAACAAAATTAACCGATAAAAATCCTAATATTTAGAGAATAATGATAATTATCAACAAATTGCATTAGAATTGCAAAACATGTATTTTGAACTATTTTAAAAATAAAATACATAAAAGTATAAACTATAAAAAATATCAGATCAAAATTTGGTGTCAACACATCTTAACCCAAAGAGCAAGGATTTCTTCCTCTGCGTCTGCTGCTATTGATGTTTGGCTTGTTATGGAATAGGGGGAAAATATCTAAAATAATTCAGATGCGTAGGGGAAACTTGCTATTTATACAAAATCTTGGTGAGCTCACATTTTTGCTCGTGGGGTTCCAGTGAATCCTTTACTGCTTTATTGAACTTTTGATTGTGTTCATAATTAGTCTTATTCTTTCATAGAGGTTCCGTACATAAATATTGTGTCTTGTATACTAAATAAATTAATTTCTAGACATATTAGGTCACATTGCCTTATTTAGTTAATAGATAGATTTTCACATTGTTTATATATTATTATTTATTTTATTTAATAAATTTATGGCTTTAATTATGCATAATCGACTTACAAATAATAGCGGACCAATGTATGTATTATTATCTTGGCAAAAGAGTCAAATATGCCCTTAAACTTTTTGAAAATGTCTAAATATATCATCCGTTTAAAGTTTGGCTCACTCATGCCCTCGCCGTTCAACTTTTCGCATAGATATGCCCTTAAGGGCGTTAGTTGGTCTGCTGGACATATCCAGCTCATTTCCCATTTCTTTAAATGCCACATGGAATTGCCATGTCATTTTGACCTTACCACATGACATTTATATGAAAATGGAAAAGAATCAATTATGCCCCTAAAAATTCAGACCCATAAATCATCCCCCCTTTTAAATAAACTATCTGACCCATTTTCAACAATTTTGTTTAATTTTTATTTTTTCGGTAAATCCCGAAAATGAGTAGTTGATTAATAAAAAATAGAAAAAATATGAAAAAAATATAAAATTAACGCCAAAAATTTACAAATAAATATAGTAACCTTAAATTCAACAATTTCAATATAAATTATTATTTTTTTTGATAAATTACGAAAATGAGCAATTGATTAATAAAAAATATGAAAGTACGAAAAAAATATAAAATTAACGCCAAAAATTCACAAATAAATATAGTAACCTTAAATTCAACAATTTCAACAAATTTTTTAAATTTTTATTTTTTTCCGGCAAATCACGAAAATGAGTAATTTATTAATAAAAAAAAGGAAAAATATGAAAAAAAATATAAAATTTATGCCAAAAATTCACAAATAAATATAGTAACCTTAAATTCAACAATTTTCCCTATATTTATTTGTGAATTTTTGGCATAAATTTTATTTTATTTTTCATATTTTTTATTAATCAATTACTCATTTTCGAGATTTACCGAAAAAAATAAAATTTTAAAAAAATTGTTGAAATTCTTGCATTTAAGGTTACAATATTTATTTGTGAATTTTTGGCGTTAATTTTATAACTTTTCATATTTTTTCTACTTTTTATTAATCAATTACTCATTTTCGGAATTTATCGGAAAAAAAAAATTTAAACAAAATTGTTGAAAATGGATCGGGTAGTTTATTTAAAAAGGTGTTGATTTATGGGTTGGATTAGGTGTTTATGGGTCCGAATTTTTTAGGGGCATAATTGATCTCTTTCCATTTTCATATAAATGTCATGTGGTAAGGTCAAAATGACATGACAATTCCATGTGACATTTAAATAAATGAAAAATGAGCTGGATATGTCCAGCAGACCAACTAACGCCCATAAGGGCATATCTATGCGAAAAGTTGGACGGCGAGGACATGAGTGAGCCAAACTTTAAACTGAGGGTATATCTAAAGCTTTTCGAATAGTTTAGGGGCATATGTTACCCTTTTCCTTATTATCTTTATAAGGTGCTTGAGATGTTCTTTCATAATATTGGATATTGTTATGTCAGAGTCATTTGGGGTTTTACAAATTTGGTATGAAAGGACTAGGTTTAGGAGTGTCCTAGGATTTGTTTGTGGAGTTTTTCTCATGCATCCTAGTAGCTTAAGTCATCCACAACCATTCAAAGTTGTCCGCATATTTCACTTAGACATCTTAATTAGAATTTGTACCTACTGAACACCTTATTTGTTCAAAAATTATTCCTATTAAACACAAAATGCTGACATGACAAAAAAAATGTGTTTCACCCTCCTTAAGCGCGTTAAACAGGTTTGAAATAATTCTTTTCCAACTTGTACAACTAATTTTTTTTTACAAATATAACAAAAAAAAAATGAGGAAAGGCCAGTCTTCTTCCCCAATTTACAGTCATCTTGTTGATAGAATCCCATCTCTTCTCATCATCTTTTTATACCACACTCCCTCCACCTCTCTCTCTTTCTTTCTCTCACTCTCTACAATTCGTTTTGCTTTTTTCTATTCTTTCATTTTTTTAATTATTGCATAGATCTAAGTCTCAAATTTTCCGGCAAAACTCCATTTTTCCGATGAAAGTAGTACGATTTAATTTTTTTCCGGCAAAAGTCGTTATTATTTTTCATATAATTATAATAAATAATTAGTAGTGGAAAGAAAATGAAGGTAATGGATGAGAAGTTTTGATGCTATTCGATTAAGCGGGGAATGAATTTTTAACTTGGGTACGCAACTATGACATACTACCTAGGCCGAAGAGGTAAGGTTCACTGAAGAATAATTAAAGAGGTGAAGGCGATGGTTTACTGATGGTGGTTGCACGCCGGTGAAAGTAAAACATGCTTTGACGAAGAGGAGGGGTTGACGTGGGTGTGTGGGTGAGTTTTATAGATTTTTTTTTTAGTTAGGTAAATAAATTAAAATAGTTATTTTTTAGAATTTCATTTTTAAAATTCATTTTTGGATTTAGATGCCACATGTCATCATTTAATTTATTCATTTGTCATGTCACTGCCATGTCACAACAAGTGTATCACACACATCTCATATTTTTGGCTAATTGTCAAAACAATGTCAAATATGTACAAATTTTAAGAAGTATAGGTGTTCAATAGGTACAAGCTTTAGTTAAAGTGTTTAACCAAATTATGCAGACAACTTTAAGGGACCGTATATGACTTAAGCTTTTTTGCCTTTGAGATTTGGCATGATAACAATGGGAATGATTTTATTTCTGTATTAAATAGTCTTACATGATTACTAAGTATAATGAACTCAAATTTGACTATTTCTTGATTGATGACTTTTTTTGAAATTTTATGAATTATTTTGTGATTGATTTTTGATATTATTATTGTAACTCTTGGCATATCATGATTACCTTTTATGGTCTGTTATGGAATAGGGGGAAAATATCTCAAATGATCGAGATGCGTAGGAGGAACTTGCTATTTATACAAAATCCTGGTGAGCTCACATTTTTGCTTGTGGGGTTCCAGTGAATCCTTTACTGCTTTATCAAATTTTTGATTGTGTTTAGAATTAGTCTTATTCTTTTATAGAGGCTCCGTACATAAATATTTGTGATTGGTTATATTATGCTATTCATTACGGTCCACTTGAGATTTCAATTATAGAGATAAAAAAAAAAAATATTTAGATACACACAAAAAAAATACTTTTTCAATTTATTGATAATTTTATATTTATAGGAAATGTTTGTTGGATGAAAGATAGAAATAATCCATTGTTGGAAAATGAAACAAAAAAAAGGGAGAATTCGTTGTTAAGAATTGACTAGTCACTGACTTATACAAAAAGGAGAAATATTTTGTCATTGGATAATGAAGTGGTTATAAGAAACATAAATGTACTTAAGAGAAATAAAAAAAGTGATGGTATTAACCTATTACATGAAAAGATTTGCTTTTGTTAATGTGAAGCTACACTTTACGGTGATTGGTGTTGCTTATTTCTTTGAGGCAAATCGGTTTGTTAAGTTGGTAATTTACCAACTTATTCAATACACCAGCAAGTTAGGGGCTGCACCAATCAAAGTGTATACCATTGTGCGATATCCCAAAACATGTGTAAGACAACTTTTCATGTCATTTTCTTATGCCTTGAACCATCTTTCTAGAATATTTTTTCATATTTCTGGTGGCAGCTTCCACAACTCTATTGGCTTTTGATCGGTATTAAGTAGAACTGTGATGTACAATTTTGAATTTCTCACGTACCTCGTTCATCAAAATTCTATTCAAATTTTTCGCATTATCTGTGATGGTAGTTTTTGGAATACCAAAATGACAAATGATGTTAGAATGGACAAAACTTACCATCGCTTTCTTAGTGACTGGTTTGAAGGTGAGTGCCTCCACCCATTTGGTGAAGTAATCAATTGCGAAAAAAATGAATCGATGTCTATTTGATGCTTTTAGTTCAATTAGTCTGATGACATCCATTCCTCAAGTAGCAAACGTCCAAGAAGCAGCCACATGGTGTAGTTCTTAAGGAGGTTAATGAATTAAGTCACCATGAATCTAGCACTAATGATATTTTTTCAGAAAGCAAAAGAAATATCGTTTCTGGGTAAGTCAGCAATACCCTACTTGAAGTATATTTTTTGCAAGGAAATGTCTATTCATATGTGGTCTACATACTGCACCATGTATGTCACGTCCCAATGTATACCATAGAAGTAACATGACATATAGAACTCCGAAAGACCCTACACAAGACACTTAGCGTACATCATACGATATAAAAGAAATAAAGAGAGTTCAAAAGAGCATTCTCATATCATAAAAGAGTTCTAAAAAATAAAAATCTAACGTAGTTTTAATAAGCCCTCTAATACATCAAAAGAAGTGATTGGAATGTAACCCATGCAGCACGTACAATGTCTGAAAACTGAAATAAAGAAAAGCTATAAACTTGTCTTGGTCCTCGAAACATGAGGACTCACCAATCGTTGAATCGACAAGGGAGAGCAAATAGCCACAATTATGTGAGGTAGGAGCGTCGGATCCTACATTAGTGAAACAATGTAGGCGCAAGTATGCATTAGTACATGCAATGTACTAAATATGATAGCAGTTAATAAACAATATGAAATCATGCTAAAAGAATTGTACATGACATGCAATGACCAATCTAAGACATAAGATAAGATATTAGAAAGCACAAGTTATAATCATGGTCAATGTAAGATCAACATATTAAAGCACTTTGTCATTTACTAGAAAGTAACCTAGTATATAATGGTTACATTCTCAGATTTTGCATGACAGTATTTTGACCTATTCAACATTTAAGTATTTCAGTCATAATGTGTCATATACATATTCAGTTGGGAGAAGACTTAACACAGAGTTGGACTAGGGTTCAGCGTACCAGAATAGTCCCAGAACTACGTACCCCCATAGGTTTATAAGTCCCCTTTGTGGGCATCATATTTAGTGATCGCACCAGTCATGCCTTTATACCCCTGGAAAGGTATATTGTGTCCTCTCGATGGAGCGTATACATCAGACTCAACGTTTAGCTCATGTGGTTTTATGTAGGTTAGTAGTAGCTCCCACATTCAGACTCTAGTGCATTTAACCAGGTTTTTAGTTATATTTTAATATTCAGTCTCAGCATGTTATGTACTTAGTCATTGCATTCAGTTCAGTCCATTTTAGTATATTTCAGTATTTCCATCATGATCAAATTATATCATTGCTTAGTATGCTTTGTTGAGTTTATATGTTTTGTTCAACTTTTATCCTATCCTGCATGATCAATACCTTTCAAGTACTGACACATACTCTGCACTACATCTTTTCATGATGTAGGTTCAGATCCTCATCATTTAGATCACGCGTAGATTGGTTCCCGGTCTACATTTAGCAGCTTTAGTGGTGAGTCCTCATACTTCGAGGACAAGAGACATGTTTTTCAGGTTTAGTTTTTTATTTCAGTTTTAGTTTTGCTAGAGTTAGTTGGGGCATGTCCCAGCAACTCTAGTCAGTTAGAGGCTTTTTCAGACATGCTTTAGCACTGAGTGATTGTTCAGTATCACTAAACTCTTATTCAATATTTATATATTCAGACCAGTATTGGGTATTCCCCATCATTCAATTATCTCATATTTAGCTTCCTCATTGGTTTTTCTTTTTTCATAGATAGGTTTAGTTTGATTATGATATGACAGCTCAGGGTTAGCTTGGGATCACTCGTGATCCTATGTCTCGTGTTTACGTCTAGAGGGTAGCCTCGGAGTGTGACAAACTTGGTATCAGAGCACTAGATTTAAGAGTCCTAGGATGTCTGAAAAGCCGCACTAAGTAGAGTCCTTTTTATGGCTGTGAAGTGAACCACATCTAATGAGAGGGAGGCTACGAAGTCTTTTAGGAAAACTTCAGTTTCTTTGCTTATCTTATTGTGCGTGAGGTATGATCCAACTTCTTATTTCTAATCCATCGTTATGCATTTCAGATCATGCCTCGAACTTACGTAAGGAATGCCAATGCCCGCAACAGTAACGTATTTCTCAAGTTCCAGACCATGAGGTTTCGAATGTAGAGTTTTAGAATGATATTCAACTTTTGGCTCAGAGTGTAGCCAACCAGATCACTTAGCAGGTTCCAGTTCCTACTGATACTAATGGTGGATCAGTGGAAGCTAGGGTCCGAGATTTTGTTAAGATGAATCCGACTGAGTTTTTAGGGTCGCAAGTTGGTGAGGTCCCCCAAAACTTCATTGATGAAGTTAAGAAAATCTTTGGAGTGATACAAGTAACTAGAAATGATAGGGTTGAGTTGGCATCCTACCAGCTTAAGGATGTGGCTCATATTTGGTTCACTCAGTGGAAAGAAAACATGGGTACGGATGCTGCTCCTGTGAGTTGGGAACGTTTTACTGGAGCTTTTCTGGACAGGTTCTTCCAAAGAGAGTTGAGAGTGGCTAAAGCTGAAGAGTTTATGATTTTGATGCAAGGTACTATGGCAGTGCAAGAGTACGAACTTAACTTCACCCAGCTCTCCAGGTATGCTCCACACATGGTTGCCGATCCAGGCACAAATGAGTAAGTTTCTATTTTGGGTATCCGACTTGGTGAAGACAGAGTGCAAAAATGCTATGTTGTTAGAGGATATGGATATCTCTAGGCTTATGACTCATGCTCAGCAAGTTGAAGGGGATAAACTTAGGGAACATGCTAAGGACAACAAGAAAGCTAGAACAGGGAACTATGAGTACTCTCAGCATAAATCAGGTGGTGTAAATCGCTCACAGTTTCAACAGAGATCTTCACCCCTAGCACCTTCATCAACTAGTGCTCCATCCCCCAAGTTCTGTCAGGATCAGAAAGGTAGGGCATTAGGCTCTAAGTCTCAGGGAGTATTTCAGGTAACAGGATCTACCCAACTTGTCCAAAGTGTGGTAAGAACCATCCGGACTAGTGTCTTGCAGGCAAAAAAGGATTCTTTTGGTGTTGTCAGTCTGGTCATAGGTTGAAGGATTTCTCTTCTTCCAGGAAGGACAAGGAGATAACAATAATATGGCTCAGTCTACACCTCCAGTAGCCCCAGCAGGTCGCCCAACTCAGCAGGGTGCTTCATCTGGTACATGTGGCAGTAAGCGCCAGAACATGTTGTATGCTCTCCAGGCTCGCCAGGATCAAGAAGATTCTCCTGATGTGGTCACTAGTACGTTACGAGTCTTTCATTTAGATGTTTATGCCTTGTTAGATCCAGGGGCTACTCTTTCTTTTGTAACTCCCTATTTATCAGTAAACTTCAGTGTCAGTCCAGAAACTCTTTCAAAACCTTTCTCAGTCTCTACTCCAGTTGGTGACCCAGTTATATCTAGATGAGTATACATAAATTTCCCTGCCACAGCCTCTCAGAGAGTCACCTCAGCAAACCTTGTAGAGTTATATATAGTAGATTTTGATATCATTCTAGGCATGGATTGATTACATTCCTATTATGCCTCGATTGATTGTAGAACTAGGATCATTCGGTTTCAATTTCCAAACGAGGTAGTCTTAGAATGGAAGGGTAGTAGCTTAGTGTCTGTAGGTCGATTTATCTCTTATCTTAAGGATAGAAAGATGTTCTCTAAAGGTTATATCTATCATCTTATTCAGGTTAAGGATTCAAGCTCCGAAACCCCAATTCTTGAGTCAGTTCTAGTAGTAAATGAGTTTCTAGAAGATCTTCCCGGAGTTCCTCCATAAAGGGATATCGACTTCAAAATAAATCTCCTTTTAGATACCCATCCCATTTTGATTCCTCCTTACAGAATGGCTCCTGCTGAGCTTAAGGAATTGAAAGAAAAATTGAAAGACCTTCTAGATAAGAGCTTCATCACACCTAGTATCTCTCCATGGGGTGCTTCACTGTTATTCGTGAAAAAGAAAGATGGTTCTCTCAGAAAGTGCATCGACTATCGTCAGTTGAACAAAATCACCATAAAAAATAAATACTCTATTCTCAAAATTAATGACTTGTTCGACCAACTTCAGGGTGCTAGTTACTTTTCTAAGATAGACCTCAGATCCAGTTATCATCAGCTCAAAGTCAGAGAAAGTGACATTCTGAAAACATACTTCAGAACTCGGTATGGTCATTATGAATTTGTAGTTATGTCATTTGGACTAACCAATGCTCCTGTAGCTTTCATGGATTTAATGAACAGGGTGTTCAAGCAGTATTTGAACTTGTTCGTTATCGTCTTTATTGATGATATCCTCATTTACTCTAGGAATGAGGAGGAGCATGCGACTCAGCTGAGAGTTGTTTTACAAATTGTCAAAGATCGCCAGTTATTCGCTACGTTCAGCAAATGTGAGTTTTGGTTACAATCAATCGCTTTCCTTGGTAATGTGGTATGTAGTGAAGGAATCCGAGTGGATTCACATAAAATAGAGGCAGTGAAGAAATGATCCAGACCCACATCTCCAACAGATATCAGAAGTTTCTTGGGTTTTGCTGGTTAGTACATGAGATTTGTTGAAGGATTTTCAGCCATAGCTTCCCCGTTGACTAAGTTGACTCAGAAAAAGGTCAAGTTTTAGTGGTCAGATGAATGTGAGAGGAGTTTCTCAAAACTGAAAACTAGGTTGACTACATCTCCCGTTTTGACTCTACCAGGTAGTTCAGACAGTTATGTGATCTATTGTGATACATCCAGGGTCGGCCTATGTTGTGTATTGATGCAACAAGGTAGGGTTATAGCTTATGCTTTTAAACAGCTTAAGGTACATGAGAAGAACTACCCGACTCATAACCTTGAGCTTGCAGTTGTAGTATTTGCTCTAAAGATTTGGAGACATTACTTGTATGGTGTTCACGTAGATGTGTTCACAAACCATAAAAACCTTGAGTATGTATTTACCTACAAAGAGTTGAATCTTCGTCAGAGGAGATGGCTTGAATTCCTCAAGGACTATGACATGAATGTGCTTTATCATCATGGTAAGGCCAATGTAGTAGATGTTGCTCTTAGCAGACTATCTATGGGTAGTGTAGCATATGTTGAGGAAGAAAGGAAGGAAGAGTAGCACCCTCAACTAAATGATTTCTCCATAAAACCTTAACGGAAGCTATTCCTTATTTCTCAATCTCTTGACTTGCCAGTCTAGGATATCTACCGGAACCTCTTCATAGGAAATGCTTTCATCAACTCCCAACCGTTCTAGGGGAATAATGGATACCGGATCTCCAATACACTTCTTAAGCATAGAAACATGAAATACCGGATGAATCGGGGCCAACTCATTTGGCAAATCCAACTCATAGGCAACTTTCCCAATACGCTTCAAATTTGATATGGGCCTACATACCGGGGACTAAGTTTCCCCTTTTTGTCAAACCTCATCACATCCTTCATAGGTGAGATTTTCAAATAGACCCAATCACCAACTTCAAATTCTAGGTCTCTTCTCCTTACATCAGCATAAGACTTTTGCCTACTTTGAGTCGTTCCAACCTCTCTCTAATGAGATGAACTTTCTCAATAGCTTCGTAAGATTTAGGACCAATAAGAGCAATTTCACCTACCTCAAACCAACAAACCGGAGACCTACATCTCCTACCATACAAGGCTTCAAAAGGAGCCATACCGATACTTGAGTGGTGCCTATTATTGTAGGCAAACTCTATTAATGGCAAGTGGTCATCCCAATTTCCTTTGAAATCTATAACACACGCCCTCAACATGTCCTCTAAAGTTTGAATGGTATGTTCCACTTGACCATCCGTTTGAGTGTGGAAAGTCGTGCTAAGCTTAACTTTAGTACCATGCCCTTTTTGAAATGACTTCCAAAAGTGAGATGTAGATTGAGTACCCCAATCCGAAATAATGGATAGTGTAACCCCATGTAACTTCACTATCTCTCTTATATAAAATTTAGCACAGTCTTCCGCAAAATGAGAAACCTTGATGGGAACTGCACTGTTTTGCCCACATACATGCCAAGAACAATGCCTGAATCCTTTCCATGCATGCACGTCGTTAGCTCACATAGACTATGGGTCTAAAAGACCACCCGCATCACTTGAACTCGATGTCCTCATCGAGACTGTTTTGAGATAGTCATCGATTTGATCATCAAACTGCCATAAGTCCTTAGCTTTCTCCCAGACTGCTTCAGCCGCAATCTTGCCTTTCCAATGTATCAAGAACTCAGTCTTCATGTTCTTCTTACTTGTGCCCACAACTCGGTGATCAAGTATCTTCTCAATCTCAGCATCAAACAGTGTAGGTTTTGATGGAGGAGCCCTCTTCGATCTGTTTCTGTCTGGATCATCTGCATCTGCAAAGTAAGGTTTTAAGAAACTCACATGGAAAGTGGGATGAATCTTTAACCTTTATGGAAGGTTCAATCTGTAAGCAACTTCACCCACTCTATTGACCACTTCAAATTGCCCATCGTAGTTAGGAATTAAACCCCAATGTCTAGTCTTACTTACAATCTGTTTCTAGATTTGAGGAGTAAGTTTTAGCAACACTTTGTCACCCACACTGAACTCTACTGAGCGACGATGTTGATCAACATATTTCTTCATGCACCGCTGAGCCTTGCACATGCTGTTTTGTACTTCAGAAAACCTTTCAAGTCTGTCCCTTACAACCCTGTACGCTGCTGGACACTTCTCCTGGTTCTTGGTCTTAGCAACATCTAATGGTGTCATAGACTATTTTCCTAAAACAATTTCTAAAGGGCTCATCTCTATTGCTTACGACTTGTGCAGATTGTAGAAAAACTGCGCAGTGTCTAATAAAGCAACCCAGTTCCGTTGACTTGCTGTCACATAGTGCCTCAAGAATTCCTCTAGTAAATGATTAATCCTTTCCGTCTGTCCATCTATTTGTGGATGATTTGCAGTAGAGAATTTCAACTCAGTCCCCATCATATTGAACAGAGATGTCCAAAACCTGCCCGTGAACCTTGTATCCCTATCACTCACAATATCAGTTGGAACACCAAAGTACTTAACCACATTGTTGTAGAACAATTCAGCAACAATATCAGATGAACACAAATTAGGTGCAACAATGAAAAAAGAATATTTTGAAAACCTATCAACCACGACCATAATAGATGCCATTCCATCTACCTTAGGAAAACCAGAAATGATATCCATGCTTACCGACAACCAAGGTTTTTCAGGAATAGGCAGGGGCAGCAACAAACCAACTTTCTTTTTACGTTCAGTCTTGTCCACTTGACGAACATTGCACGTCTTCACGTACGCCTCTATATCATTTTCCATCTTTGGCCAGAAATAAACACGGGACAACAAAGCTAGCATCCTTTCAACACCCGAACAAGTAGTTTCATGCGCTTTCTTCATTAAGTCTTTGCGCAGTCCACCACCATTTGGTACAATGATTCTCCCCCTTTTAAAATTAAGCAGATCGTCCTCGATCCAATACCATCTCATTGTCCCATCTTGCACTTGACCCATCTATTTAACATATAATGAGTCGTATACAGCACACAACCTGATTCTATCAAGGAAATCAATCTCAAATTTCGAAATTGAATATACAACAACAAATATCTTTTTTCGACTCAATGAATTAGCGACTTGGTTGTGTTTCCTTGGCTTATGCTCCCACATGAAGTCATATTCAGCCAGAAATTCCTGCCACCTTGCCTGTTTTGAACTCAACTTTTTCTGCGTCTTCAAGAATGTATTAGCAACATTGTCAGTTCGCACCACAAATCGAGTTCCCAATAGATAGACTCCCCAAACCTGCAAGCAATGTACAACATCAACCATTTCTTTCTCATGGGTCGAATTCCTTTGTTTTGCATCATTCAACTTTTGACTTTCAAAGGCCACTAGATGACCTTCCTGCACTAACACGCCCCCAATAGCTTTGACCGATTTGTTAAAGTAGGATGTTAAATGGGTGTGGTCTGTACGATGTGAAGAAGATTTTTCGTTAACAACACTCCTAGCTAGTCTACAACTTTTGTAAACTTCAGCCTTACACTCTGACGAATTTAACTAAGTATAGAAATACTTAACTTAGTTTTTAGGCAACGAATCAAAGTAACAACACAGCCAACGTATGGGAACTCTTCCCAACCTTTATTAATATCAGAATCAATGCAGGAAAAAGGCTTCACGAATTTGTCTAAGGCCAGAACATTTCTCATCGGCCTTAGACGAATTTCCACCCATTGTAAATTTTTTTCACAAGGCAGTTACAACGGTTACATATGACATGTGTCCAACACTTGTCATCACAAAATTCAAACTAAGTTCCAACACTAATTATTCTAATAGATAGAATATATTTCGAATTAAAATACATTCTAACACATAACTGAAATTACAACATTCTAACACTTAAAATATTTCAGCCTACTTTCAACACTTAGAATATTTCAGCTTGCTTCCAACACTTAGAATTATTTCAGCCTGCTTCCAACACTTAGAATATTTCAGCATGCTTGTATATTCAATTTCGAAACTTGAGACTGATATCCTTGATAGAATCAGGTTGTGTGCTGTGAACGACTCATTAAATATTAAATGGATGGGTCAAGTGCAAGATGGGACAATGAGACGGTATTGGATCGAGGATGATCTGCTTCATTTTAAAAGGATAGAATCGTTGTACCAAATGGTGGTGGACTGCACAAAGACTTAATAAATGAAGCACATGATACTACTTGGGCTGGACATTCGGGTGTTGAAAGGATGCTAGCTTTGCTATCCCATGTTTATTTCTGGCCAAAGTTGGAAGATGATATAGAGGCGTACGTGAAGACTTGACATGTTTGTTAAGTGGATAAGACTAAACGTAAAAAGGAAGTTGGTTTGTTGCAGCCCATGCCTATTCCTGAAAGGCCTTGGTTGTCGGTAAGCATGGATTTCATTTATGGTTTTCCCAAGGTAGATGGCATGGAATCTATTATGGTCGTGGTTGATAGGTTTTCGAAATATTCTATTTTCATTGTTGCACCTAATTTGTGTTCATATGAGATTGCTGCTGAATTGTTCTACAAGTATGTGGTTAAGTACTTTGGTGTTCCAGCTGATATTGTGAGTGATAGGGATACAAGGTTCACATGCAGGTTTTGGACAACTTTGTTCAATATGATGGGGACTGAGTTGAAATTCTCTACTGCAAATCATCCACACACAGATGGACAGACTGAAAGGATTAATCATTTACTAGAGGAATACTTGAGGCACAATGTGACAACAAGTCAACAGAACTAAGTTGCTTTATTAAACATTGCGCAGTTTTGCTACAATCTACACAAGTTGTTTGCGACAGAGATGAGCCCTTTCGAAATTGTTTTAGACAAACAACCTATGACACCATTAGATGCTGCTAAGACCAAGAACCAGGGTAAGTGTCCAGCAGCGTACAAGGTTTCAAGGGACATACTTGAAATGTTTTCTAAAGCTCAAGACAGCCTACGCAAGACTTAGCGGTGTCACACCCCTTTTTTGCGCGGACTGCGAATTCCAATTTAAGTGACGTTATTAATTAAGGGATTATTTTATTTTTTTCAAAGTCGCCACTTGGAATTGAGTTATGGTGTTCCAAGTCACCTTTTTGAATCCCTAATCAATAGAAAATGACTCTTTATTTGGTCTGCGAACTAGAAATTTGGGTAAGGAATTCTGTTGACCGAGGGGAAGGTATTAGGCATCCCTCGAATCCCGTGGTTCTTGATACGCTCAAATTACACCTCTTTAAAGAAGCATAAACGATCGTTAACAAGTAAAGAACCCAACTTGTAGGTTGGGGTCGATCCCACGAGGAAACTGGTTTAGACTTTACTTTAACCAATAATTATATTCAATTAGTCAAATTACTTCCAAAAACAAAACAAGTAATTAAAGGGGGGGGGGGTTTGTGAAACAAATTTTAAGAATTCAATAAGTAATCAGTAATCAAAAGTCAATTTTGGTTGTTATCAAGATGAGAGAAATAACTAAGGTATATGTGTTCCCCACAAGCTCATAACGCAGTAATCTTAGTAATAACAATCCTCTCCTAGTGTATTACATGCAAAGTGATAAGTTAGGTATCTCTA
>JAJOOO010013106.1:0-26260 GCA_029582685.1 Solanum piurae
TAAGAGGGTAGCTTTGAGCAATTTTCTCAAACTAAAGAAAGATGTGTTTAAAACACTTATGAGCTAAAGTATTTTTGGGAGTAGTCTTGAGCACCGAAGTGGGGACACGAGTTCATATTAACTCAACTCTCCATAGGAACCATGTAGCCATCATGGGTAGAAAAGGGTCATACTTTCTAGATGAATCCTTTTCACAATAGGCTAGTGGATCCACTTAGTAAAGTTAGCTTCCTATATCACGGCAAGGTATAAGATGGTCCTCTGGCAACGTGAGGTAAAACATTGTATCATCACTAGAGCACCTTGTGGTGGTTATCGGTTAGAGGAACTCCTACAGTAGAAATTGCATGGTTCCTCGAGGGATTCTGCTTAGTATGGATGGGGTTATGGGACTTCATTCATGCATTGCACAAGTAGACTTTGAGAGGAAGCATGGTGTTTTTATGATATTATAAATATGATTTTTACGTCATGTTTTAAATAGTTTACAAGCTTTATATATTGCATGTGTCTTATTGCTTTATATATTGAGTTCAGTTTTTCATGAGTCGAACAGAGCCAAGGTAAGTGTTCTCTTGTATTCCTTTCAAGCTTAAGTTGTTGTTAGCGGTCCAGCTCGCATACTCGTACATTCCATGTACTGATTCCAGTTGGCCTGCATCTTATTATGATGCAGACGCAGGTACCCAGGATCAGCATCCAGCACGCCGTTGATCCAGCTGAGCACTCCAGAGTCAGTCGTGAGCCTCCTTGATTTCCGGAGGACTCAGTTATTTTGTTCTCCTAGTTTTGCTTTATTAGGATGTTGCGGGGTCTGTCCCAACATCCATCTCAGTATTACAGAGGCTTCATAGACAGTCAGTCAGTTAGTATTGAGTCTCTCATCTATATATATATGTAAATATTTTATTGTGAGACTTGAGTTGCCTTGGTGGCCAGTTTGTATCAGTTAGATTGATTTATGACTTTTCATTGCATGAAGTTATTCTGTTGAGTTAGGCTTCCGCTGAGTTAAGAAAGCCATGCCAAGGGTTCGCTTGGGGGCCAGCAATGGTCTTCGAGTTCCGGCCACGTCCAGGGTGTAGGCTCGGGGCGTGACATTTACTTTCTCAAAACTGAGTTTAAGAACTCAGGTGCCTGCTTTAAAAAGCTTTTCAAAATTTATAACTCAAATCATAGGTTCCTGTGGAATTATGGACTTGGACGACTCAACTCAGGGATCTTAATAACAATAAGGAAACTCAGTACTCAGAGCTCAAGACTCAAGAACTCAAATACTCAAGAACTCAACGGTATTTCTCCTCCCAAAAATACTCAATTTATAGGGTTCATGTGAAATATAGACATGAAAAACTCTACTCAAGAATTTTAATGTATAACATATAGTAATTCAATAATTAGGAGTAGAATTTCAAAAGAATCAAGAACTTGAGAACTCAAATCAACTTGTCTTAAGAATACTCAAATCTAGAGGTAGAATTCTAGATTTTTTTTACTGATTTGAAAGTAGATGTAGGGTGTGAGTATCACGATCCGAGTCTACACCCTAGACATGGCCGACGCTCGAGAACCATTGTTGGTCCCCAAGTGAACCCTCATCATGGCTGACTACAAGCATAAGACTAACTGAAGCATACAAAAGCTAAAAACTGAAATAAATTCAATAACTCAAATATTCAACTTTAAAATATTCTGAATAATACTGAATAGATGAACTCAGAGTTTTGAAAACAACTCAAAGAAGATACATACTAAAACTACTCAACTTTGTTTATCTATGAAGACTCTACTATTACATAAGGATATCGGGACAAGACCCACTACATCTCAAAAGTACTAACTGTAAGATACAGGTAAAGTCCTCTGGAATATAAGAAGTCTCACCAAAGTTGACTGGAATATCACATGACCTCAACGAAACGCCCGTTGATGATCCTGAATATTTGTATCTGCATCATGAAACGATGCAGGCCAAATGGCTCAACACATGGTATATACGAGCATGTCAGGGAAATTCTAAAGCATAAACATAAGCTTGAAATGATGGAAAAGAAACATACATACCTCTTCTCAACTCACTCAACTCAATGAAACATAGTTCAACTCAATAATAATAAGAGACTCAACTTTGTAAAACATAGTTCAACTCAACTCAGAGAAATAGGGCTCAACTTAACAATAAGATGCTTAATTCTGACTCAAGATATTCAGCAACAATAAAATATGCAATAACTAGGAAGCTTTTAAAACAATAGGTGATTACTCAATTGTATGCAAAAATACAATAATAACTAAATTGTATGAAAATAAAAAATTAGCTCTGTTTGTATATAAAAATACAAAGTAACTCTGTGGGAGATTCTCTAACCGACAACCATCACTATGAGCTATGTGATTATACACCGTCTAGCCCACGCTGTTAGAACTGTCCTATACTTTGCCATGGTATAGAACCTACTACTAAGTGGATCCACTAGTCTATGCTAAAAAGCAATAAGGAATCATCTTAAAATATGACCCTTTCTACCCATGTTGGCTACATGGTTTATGGGGCTGTGAGTTGTCTAAACTCTCCCCCATATCGGTTCTCAATACTACTCTCAAAATATAACTAGCTCATATGTTTAGAAACATAACTCTTTCTGTGTTTTGGGATTATTACTCAAAAATCTTTTGGAAATCTCAGTTTCATCTCATCTTAAATGTAAGAAAACATTTACTCTTGGGAATCCTTAGTTCCCATATATCATTTTAAAGAAAATGAACTCAACTCTACTTTTCCTCAATTCAGTTCTCAAGTCTTGGAAAAAAGGTTTAAAATAATTTGTAAAAAAATTTCTTAAAATAGGGTTCATGCCGAATTATGGGCGTGAACAACTCAATTCAAGATTTTCAATAACCATGCATAGAACTCAATACTTGGAACTCAACAAATCTAGAACTCAAGGAGTCAATGATACTACTCATCTCAAGAATGCTCGACTCGGAGGGTTCATGCGAAATTATAGGCATGGACTACTCAACTCAAGGATCTTCATGGGTAACATGTAGTAGGCCCATGATTAGGAATATAATCCCAAAATGATTATGAACTCAATACTCAAGACTTAGAACTTCAAGATACTACTCCTCTCAAAGATACTCAACTGAAGGAGTTTATGCATAATTTATGGGCATGAACGACTCAACTCAAGGGTCCAAATAACAATATGGAACTCAGGTATATGACTCTTCTCATTCTCATACTTACTTCCTCAAAACTTAGCTCAAATATCTCAAAGGACTCACAATTGAACTCAAATACTTTCTTGAATTTGAATTATGAATTCAAGAGTTATGATTCATGATATGAAGGATCTCGATGACAATGTAAACTCATGAATACATTCTCCTCATTCTCATACTCACTTACTTGAGGCTTGAAACAAGTTATTAGTAATTGTAGTAGAATCCTCAAGAAAACTCAAATGGACTTTCTCAAAATGTTCGAAAGAACTCTCAAGACTTGACTCTTAACTCTTCCTTGAATTTGAATTATGAATTCAAGGTTATGATTATTTTCATGAATGATTTCTAGGTGTTAAGAAGTAGTTTAAAGTGTTTAGAATCAATAGGGATTGAAGGAACCCTTTTTAAAGTACTCAATTCGATAGTTGATCTCGAAGGATTCACGATTTAACTCAAAGACTTTCTTGAACTCTACTCTTAACTCTTCCTTGAATTTGAATTGTGAATTCAAAGGATGGTGACTTGATATATAGGATTTCTTGAAGATTGGATGTAAGTCGGTTAGTAAAAATCACTAAGAAAGCGAAGACATGTTTTGAAAGATCGAATATAGAACGAAGAATTGAGGCCGAAAGGACTTGACATCCCTGGCGCAGTAGTGGCAGACCGCGCTAGCCCTCGACTGGTCTGGGGTGCACTCCAGGCGCAGGGCACTAACCCCTCAGGTGCAACAGGGGCGCGTCATCCCGGCCACGTTCCAGATGAATCCGATGAACTTTTCTTCAATTTTTCCAGCCCTACCTTGTCTAATCTCGAATGATTTACTCCAAACTCTTTTAGATCCTCAAACCCAACCTAATTAAAGTAAATTCTACACCAAAAACCCACCAACAACAACACTCATTCGCAACTCTAACCTCAAGAACTTCATTATCAAAAACGAAGCACAAAACTTCAAGAACTAAAAAATATTATCAATATACTTAATCTCATGGATGAAATTCGTAAAAGAAACTAATGATTGACGTGTGGGCGAACAAACCCAATACTATGGAAGCTTACATACCTCTTAGGATAAAATCCTTGGTAAAATCCCTCGAAGAATCGTAAGAATTTTGACGAACGCCTTGAACCTTCCCTCTTTTCTCCTCTTTCATCTTTTTTTTTTCTCTTCTTGAACTCCTCTAAAAACCGTAAGCGTAAACTGATTCCAATCTACGTAGACTCCTAAAACCATACAAAAAATGCTTAAATCCGATTGGGTAAGGAAAAGACCAAAATACCCCTGATATTTTTTAGTAACTTTCCTTAATTGGACAGCCTGACTTCAAACATGTATATCTCCTTCATACGAGCTAAAAAATTAGAAAACTTGGCGGAGTTGGAAAGAGAATTCCAAGACCTTTCATTAGATATCTTATGGGTCTCCTAACTCAACCTGTGCTGAAATTTATGGTCGTTTGAAGTTGACCCAAAACTTAAAAGAACTTAGGAATGACTTGAATGAATTCTCTTCTAAAACCCTAGCGTATATGGATTTATGAAAACTGACTCAAATCAGATTTGTCCCAAAAATATTACCAAAACTCATTTTAAGCTGATTGGTTAAGGAAAAGACCAAAATACCCTTCATATTTTTAGGTAAATTTCCTTAATTGGACAGCCCATCTTCAAATGGGCATATCTCCCTTATACGAGTTCGATAATTATCAAACTCTGGTCGTTTGAAGTTGACCCAAAACTTAGAAGAACTTAGGGATGACTTGAATGAACTCTCTTTAGTTATTTTTGCAACTCAAGGTGCTATATCTAGTGATCTTAATACTTAAGAAAATTTTAAATTCCTCCGTAAAATCCTACTGACAACGAAGGATAGTTCGAGTCTTAGTTCAAAAAAATTCTGGGGTGTTACAGTGAGAACGAACTAGTACAAAACTATAATAGCCTTACATACCTGGAAGAACAAGGTTCTTGAAGAATCTTGATGAATCTTGAAGAATAACTTGAAGAGAAGCCTTGAAACCCCAGCTTGGAGGTAAACAATCAAGAAAACCTTTCTTGAGATTCTTGAATTAGTTTCTTGAAATCTTTATGGCCAAGAATTATGATTTTCATTAGTGATTCATAATTGTATGGAGGAATTTGAGTTGGAAAGAATGAAATTCTTGGAGAAAGACTTATCTTGAAGAAAAATCGTGAAATAGATTGAAAGAATCTTGAATGGAGTATTCTACTTTGATTTTCCTTAGGGTTTTGCCTCAGGGTTTGAGAGAAGAGAATGATGGCTTAAAAGATGGAAATAGGATTGTTTGGAGCTTTATAGGAGTTAAGAAATCCATTTTAAGGTTTTTCTAGTGGTATAAGGAGAAGAAAATTACCGTATTTAGAATTTTCCCACGGCTAAAACGGAACTGCACTACATCGATTACTAAAATGGTCATAACTTTTTACTCAAAAATTGGATTGACGTGAAATTGGTGGCGTTGGAAAGTAGATCCAAATACCTTTAAGTTGATAGTCCATGGGCCATGTAACTTTTATATTCTAAGAGATATGGTCGTTTGAAGTTGATCCAAGGAGAATCTTAAATCAAAACTTAATCGGTAAGGAAACTTTCAACTCAACTTTGTGCTAGGAGTTTTTAGTGACCTTAATTGATATCCGAAATCATTTCAACACTAAAGAATTTAATTCTACACGTATGGGAAATTTATGAATAACCCGATATGACCCTACAAGTAAATGAAGAATGGTTCGACTCTTAACTTAGAAATTTTCGGGGTTTTACAGAAAAACTTGAATTTTGATCCCAACTGTGTAACACAATCCCATTATCTATCAACATTAACTTATACATTGAAGATATTTATGAATTCACATATCTTGGCCTATATTTGATCGTCTCTTCATTGATCTTACCGTATCCTTTGTTAAAAAAATCAATCGTACTAGTTACCAAACTCAAAATCATAAAAGAACTTATCACCACGCTTGAGTCAAACGTCTGTAGTCTTCTTTCTCAAATCTTATCCAACAAATTTTTACTAGTATGAATGACACGTAATACTATAACCATAACTGAAGCAAAGATGATGTAACCATGTGTCTTTAAACTCAATTCTCCACTCTCTAAAGATACATCTTTAACCCTTGCACTCAGAGTAAATATCTTTGTTCTTGCCTCTTTCCGAAGGCTAAATTACATCCCACTAATTCTTTTCATTTGTGAGTCTAGTTCATTTCAGTTCTATTCGAGCAGAGTCTCAACACCTCCTACAACTTTCCAAGAAACCATGCTACTCACCAAATAGTAGCAAACCACAACCTTAGATACTCACAAGATATCATTATAATACAAAAAATTGTTTAACCAACAATCCTTATCATATAGTTGTATCTTAATAACGATCCATCACAAAGTCTTAGTATCATCATGTTCAGTTAGACCTTGCCATCACAACAAAGTCAACCTTCTCATCGACAAGACACCTCAACCCAGCTATACCAATCACATTCAAAGGACTAAACCAATTTTTATATGCATTCTTTTACTAAAATCTTTAATTGTCTTCACCCAAGTATATTTACTGGGACTTTCTTTACCCATAAGCTTGTCATTTCAGTATCAATCCACTCCTTTAGAGTTTATGATGAAATTACCAGTATTCATTTCGAATCCTCGAGATACAGTTACAAACTAAATAGATTAATATGGTACCAAAGATCCACCACTAAAAGCTTCCTTAAAAATAATGCTTAACAAAAAAGTATGTACTAACAAACATTACAACAAATGTGATATATAGCGACGAAATTATTAGCCACGAATTTGGAGTGACCAGTGACACATTATTTTGTCATTAATGATATTCCCAATTAGTGACAAATCATTTTTTTTTCCTAATTTAGTTACATTTTGGATACAAAAAATTACATTGACACATTAGTGACAAATCTTTGTCCTAAAGTTAGTTAAATTTTGTATACAATTTTTTTTGTCGCGAAAAGTACATTGATATATTAGTGACAAATCATTTTTTGTCCTAAAATTAGATAAATTTTGGATACAAAAAAAAAAATTCACAAAAATATGTATTGATGTATTAGTGACAAATCATCTTTTTTCCTAAAATTAGTTAAATTTTGGATATGAAAAACTTTGTCGGAAAAATATATTGACACATAGGTGACGAACTAGAATTCATAGTTAATCATAGTAAACTTTAGCCACAAAATTTTATATTCAATTTTGACCTTAATTTTTGTCACTAATATCTCAAACAATTAGT
This sequence comes from Solanum piurae, assembly GCA_029582685.1. Taxonomy (NCBI): domain Eukaryota; kingdom Viridiplantae; phylum Streptophyta; class Magnoliopsida; order Solanales; family Solanaceae; genus Solanum; species Solanum piurae. The sequence goes on from JAJOOO010013106.1 coordinate 7,518, forward strand.
GACAATCGTATTATCGTCTCTATTTAACCTACAATTTAGTTACAACAAAATTTCGTCACAAAAAATATATGTTCAAATGGCTACAACCTTAATTTTCAAGTGGAATAGTGTAGTTATGGACTACGAGAAAGGATTCACAGTTATAAATTATGAGATGATTAATTTTAAACAACTTTTTAACCAACAAAAATATTTTAGAGAAAGATTATATACTACTCACCACACAAGAATAATTTATTTTTCTAAAATACTAGACCATATTGCAGACAAGCAATATAGACTATATCTCATAACAAAAAAAATCAAATGTTGAAACACCATTAAGATAATTTGATTTTTTTTTAAAAAACAAATAAAGCTTTCAAAACTATCAAGCGTCTCAACAAGTTTTCAAATATTTTGTCATTTACACGTCCAACAATAGGACTCAATGAAAAGGTGTATATCAAGATCCATTAAAACAATTGTAGCTAATAAAAGTCATATGCATATTTCTAAGTTGTATTACAATAAAATAAAATGAAAACGATTAATTTTTACAATGCACTAAGAAGGTTATTAGTTTGTAGTGAATAGTAACACCCACAACTTATTGTTACGACAGTTTGTAGAACTCCCACAATAAGTATAACCACAATCAATTTGTGGCATTTAGAAACTATTATAATTAACATATATACGTCATATTCAAATTAGGAAAACCTATTAACAATAAAATTTCAACATATTTTAACAACACAAGTGTATCATCCCAAAACATTATATTTAGTCTTACAAACAAAATTCAAACACAATATTCACTCCAACCATTCTAATATTTATTAAACCGAAAAATCACATTATTATACTATATAATCCAATTATTAAAACTTTAATGATTTTCTTAAGATTACTACACACAAATGATCTTCTTGTGTCCATGGATGATATGAACTCATTAGTTGCATCAGTTGTGTTACAATTCAATTTAAGATAATGACCGATGTTAAATGGTGGGATAGTAAAACTAACAAAGATAAAAATGGAGTGTACTTATATGACAAAGTGCAAGAAGTTGTGGCGAAAGCAATGATGTATTCTTTCCTAGACTTCAACGTCTCTACAATTCTTGAAATAATTGCTAAGCCAAGAATGTCAACAAGCTTTCTAAGTCAAAGAGATACCAACAAGAAAAATGATCCCAACTATTACTGTCACGACCCAGACCGTCGTGATTGACACTCACACTAGCACGATCAATGATCCCAACAGTACTCATAGTCATACAATCAAGTAACTGGTTCATGACATGCATTATTCACACATGATCTCTCATTAGATTTGATTTACATTTCCTTATTCACATACATGCACACATACAATGAACCAATTAACCGGCATATATCACACAACAGGAAATCAAACGATCACCTACATAGAAACCAAGACTGAATACTCCTAAGACACTTGAGCCTTCCCTTTCCGAAGTCTTTCAGCTTGTTCTTGGTCTATAAACAAGTGATTAACGCAAGAATCAATAAACAAGGCCTAATTTACTCGGATAATATACAAACTACCAATCAAAGGCCAAACCCAAGATCCTAATACTCAACTAGGGCATTTTCCATCATTAACTTCAGGCCAAAACCCTCCCCTAACGATAATTACCTAAGATTCTAAGTTCTAAGAATTGAAATACAGATTAGGGGAGTAATTTCCTTACCTTTAGTGCTAGAAATCATGGAAAACTGTCAAGAATTGCCATGGGTCTTCCCTTAGCTCTTAAGAACGCAGTTTTGCAGAAAATAACAAAATCAGGGCTTTTCCCTGACTTATTTCGTGACTGGCCCGCCACGGTGGACCTCATCCCGCCACAGTGGCCCCGCCATAGAGGGATTAATCCCTCCCTGGAAGCTTGCATAGAGAAAGAAGCTCGGAATTTGAGTTTTAAGCTCCTATTTCACAACACACCTTTAAACTGGGACGTTCTAAAACTACCCTTTCACGCCAAGATTAGTTTCGAGAGTTTTACTCTCCCAAATTTGATTCCGTAAAGCCGTACATGCTCATTAACGTCTTGGTTATCCACTCATGTGATAAAATTCATAATTAGGCCCCCTATTAATTACCAGATTTCTCTAGATCTCACTTGACTCAGATTCAGTCCAAGTCTGGCCTAGGCTAGAAATTTCCAAGTTACTACTCAAATGTTTTTTGTCCCCAAATTCCTTCCCCATTGGCTTTTCCATAACGATGGGAACAGGTCATTACAATATATACCAATTTAACCATCACCCTTCCTCGAGTGACAAATTAGGATAAATAGGCTAAGGCAAGAGTAGAGTAGTACCTGAATTGCCGAATAACTGGGGATACTTGTCTCGCATGTCCTTCTGAATTTCCCAAGTAGCTTCCTCAACTGGACGATGCTTTCATTGAACATGCACATACTTTATCACCTTGTTTCTCATCTTCCGGGCATCGCGATCAAGAATTGCAATCGCTTCTTCCTCATACTGAAGGTCTTTGTCTAACAAAACTGAGTCCACTTTATGATGTAGTCTTCGTCCCCACGTTCTTCAACATGGACACATGGAAAACTGGATGAACTCTTGATAGGCTAGGCGGTAAATCCAACTACAAGCCACTGGCCCTACACATTCAATAATCTCAAATGACCTGATGTATCGAGGACTAGGCTTGCCCTTCTTGTCGATTCTCATCACCCCTTTCATAGGTGACACCTGTAGAAGAACTTGCTCACCAGCCTGAAATGTCATGTCTCTTACCTTGTATTCTGCATACTTTTTCTGTCGACTCTGGGCTGCTAGAAGTTTTGCTTGGATACTTCTTACCCTATCCTAAGCATCTTTCACCAAATCAAGCCCGAAAGCTTTCACATCTCCAGCCTCAAACTACCCAATGGGTGATCTCCATCTCCTCCCATAAAGTGCCTCAAATAGTGCCATGCCTGTCACGCCCCAAGGCTACCCCTTGGACGTTAACACGGGACCTAAGATCACGAGTGACCCCAAGCTAACCCTACTGGCATATCATAAGCATGCTAAGATAACTGAAATAAGATAATTTTATTTGGAAGCTTAAAACATTTCATAAAATGAAATGATAGGGAATACCCATTCTAAGTTTGAATATATAAAATTGAGTTTAATGACAACTGAAAGATCAAACTAAAACTAAAACTGAATCTAAACTATGTCTGAATAAAAGCCTCTACTGATTAGAGATGCTGGGATATACCCCAGCTAACTCTAACAAAAACTGAAACTAAAACAAAATGACTGAGTAAAATACATATCAATCGTCCTCAAAGAATGAGGACTCACCACTGAAGCTGCTGAATTGGAGATCATAAACCGATCTATGCGTGATCTGAATGCTGAGGACCTGAACCTACATCACGAGAAGATGTAGCGCAGAGTATGCGTAAGTACTTGAAAGGTACTGAGCATGCAGGATAGAATAAACATAAAAACATAAACATAACTAAACAAAGCAATAAGAGCAATGATATAATCTGAACATGAGGTAAATACTGAAATATACTGAATACTGAGCTAACTGGATGCATTAACCAAGTCCATAACATGTTGACACTAAATACTGAACTATGCTGATAACTTGGTCAATGCACTAGAATTTGACTGTGGGAGCTACTGTTAACCGACATAAAACCACGAGAGCTATCCGTGGAGTCTGATGTATTGCCCCATCGAAAGGACCCAATTTACATAGCCAAGGGTATAAAGGCATGAGTGGTGTGATCACTAAATATGTTGCCTACAAAGGTGACTTATCCTAGAGGGCACGTAGTTCAGGGACTATGAGGGTGACTGATCCTTAGTCCACTCGATATTAAGCCTACTCTCAATTGATTATGTAAATAACACATTATGACTGAATTATTGTAATACTGAATAGCTCAAAATATAGACATGCTAACTGAAAATGCAACATTAATATAATGATAATGACACATTCTTAACTGAGGCATGTATACCTAAATAAACTGACCTAGCAAGTGTAATTCATGAACTAAACAAAGCTACACAACTAGGGTTCTAAGTTTCATGCATGAAATAAGCAACAATTCTATCAAAACATGATAATCTATTTTGGATTAGTCTAACAGCTAAATCACAACATAAATCTGAAATTCTAGAAACCATATGTCTAACCATGATATAGAGAATCAAGAATCTGAATGAATTCTAGGTATGTAATGGGTGAAAGGAACCACTAGTGAAATCCCACATACCTAGTGATGAAATTCACGGAGAAATCTTTAGATATCGGGGCTAGAACGGAAGAAAACTCGTTATGTTCTTGGAGAGGGCTTGGTCGATTCTTTCTCCTTCTTTTTGTTTAACTTGATGTATTTTTAGAGAATGAGTTGACTAGGGTAAGTTGTAATTAACTAACTAGGCTAAACGTACTAAAAAACATAGTTTAGGGGTCCAACACATAGGGAAAAGTTCAAACGACTCCTGACTTAAAAGCTGTCGGGGCCAACCAAAGGACTGACCGAAGGATCGTCGACTTACCAACGGTCCGTCCTGTCAACCATCGATTGGATTTAGCGAAGGGGTTTATGGGGTCTCGATCCATAGATCAGGACCACGACCCGTGGTTTGACCTATGGTCCATGGGTCCGTCCGTGGGTCGACCCTTAGATAAGTTTTCCTGGACTTTCTGGGGAGGGGATGAAGGTGGCTCAATCACGGACCCCACCTACGGTGTGTGGGTCACCTTACGGTCTGTAGGTCGCACCGTTGGTGGCACCTACAACTTCTGATTTCTGCATTTTCTAGTTTGTCTAGGACACGAGGTGTTACATTATTTCTTCCTTGGGAACATTCTTCCTCGAAGGAAGACTTAACTAGATGAATATGGAGGGAAAAAGCTGCAAACCCTACCATTAAGTACTAGAAACTGATATCTGACTTAACCAAGTTCCTAGGACATGCAAATACGCTGACAAAAATGCAAGTATGACTGGAGGAACATGATACTAAGACTAAATCTAGGCATATTTGACTGAAAAAAATATTGGAGAGGAACTATTACCTCAAGATGGAATGGAATTGGAACTGGAAGGAAGGAGATAAGGATACTTGGCCTTCATGGTTGCTTCTGCTTCCCAAGTAGCTCCCCCAAGTGACTGACTCCTCCACAAGAGCTTAATTGAAGCGACTTATTTGTTTCTCAACATTCGAACTTGATGATCGAGAATCTCAACTGAAACATCGTCATAAGTGAGACTATCCTTCACAACCACACTTTCCAATGGTACTACAGATGCTGGATCACCGACACATTTCTTCAACAACGAAATGTAAAAGACCGGATGCATTGCTGCTATTTCTGCTGGTAACTCTAACTCATAAGCTACTTTACCAACTCTTTTCAAGATCTTGTGAGGGTCTACATATCTAGGACTGAGCTTCTCTTTCTTGCTAAATCTCATAACCCCCTTCATAGGTGACATTTTCAAGAAAACCCAATCATCAATTTGGAACTCCAAGTCCCTTCTCCTTACATCTACATAGGATTTTTGTCAACTCAGGGCTGTCTTAAGTCTATCTCTGATGAGTTGAACTTTTTCCATAGCATCATAAACTGAATCTAGCCCTATCAAGGCTGCTTCACCTACTTCAAACCAACCAACTGGGGATCTACATCTACGCCCATACAATGCCTCATAAGGGGCCATCTGAATCCTGGAATGGTAAATATTATTGTAGGCGAACTCTATAAGAGGAAGGCAATCATCCCAACTACCATTGAAGTTGATTACGCAAGCTCTCAACATGTCCTCTAAGGTATGAATGGTACGCTCTACCTTTCCATCCTTCTGTGGATGAAATGTTGCGCTAAGATTAACTTGAGTACCAAGGCATTTCTAAAATGACTTCTAGAAATGAGAGATAAACAGGACCTCTATTTGAGATGATAGACAAAGGAACCCCATGCAACCTCACTATCTCATTAATGTAAAGGTTCGCGTAGTCCTCCGCCGAATCGATCGTCTTAACAACCAAAAAGTGTGCAGACTTAGTAACTAGGTCAACTATCACCCAAATGGAGTCATGCTGTCTGCGAGCACGAAGTAAACCTGTAATGAAGTCCATGCTGATCACTTCCCACTTCCCACTTCCATGTAGGAATGTCAATCTTTTGAGTCATACCTCCTGGTTTCTGATGTTCTACCTTCACTTGCTGACAATTAGATCACTTAGCCACAAAATCTGCTATATCTCTTTGCATGCCATTCCACCAAAACCTTTCCGTAGATCATGATACATCTTAGTGGCACTTGGATGAATAAAATACTTGGAGTTGTGGGCTTCTGCGAGAAATTGTTGTCTCAACTTACCTATCTTAGGAACACATAATCGACCCTAATAGTGAAGCACACCATCTCCCCCTTGGGAGAAAACCTCAAATTTCTGTTGATGAACTTCACCTTTCAGTTGAAGCAATATAGGATCATTTTCTTGTCTTTCCTTTACCTTTGCTACCAATGAAGATTCTAACCCATTCTGAACTGTTACACCACCATCTGATATGCTCATAAGTCTAACTCCTAAGTGAGCAAGCATGTGAACATCTTTTGATAGTTCTTTTCTTTCTTTCTCAACATGTGCTACACTACCCATAGATAGTCTACTAAGAGCATCTGCTACTACATTGGCCTTACTAGGATGGTAAAGCACATTCATATCATAGTCCTTGAGGAACTCAAGCCATCTCCTCTGGTTAAGATTCAACTCTTTCTCGGTGAACACAAATTGAAGGCTCTTATGCTATGTGAACACATCTATGTGAAAACCATACAAGTAATGTCTCCAAATCTTTAGGGAAAATACTACGGCTGCAAGCTCGAGGTCATAAGTCGGATGGTTCTTCTCATGCACCTTAAGCTGTCTAAAAGCATATGCTATAACCTTACCTCACTGCATCAACACACAACCCATGCAAATTCTAGATGCATCACAATAGATCACATAACCGCCTGAACCCTCTGGTAGAGTCAAAATAGGAGTTGTAGTCAACATAGTTTTTAGTTCTGAGAAGCTCTTCTCACACTTCTCTGACCACTGAAACTTAACCTTTATCTTAGTCAACTTAGTCAATGGGGAGGCTATGGATGGAAATCCTTCCATGAACCTTCTATAATAGCCAACCAAACCCAAGAAACTTCTTATATCTGTAGGAGAGTTAGGTATGGATCATTGTTTCACTACTTCAATTTTCTTAGAATCTACTCGGATCCATTTGCTAGATACTATATGCCCAAGGAAAGCAATAAATTTCAACCAAAACTCACATTTGCTAAACTTAGCGAATAATTGGCGATCTTTGAGAGTTTGTAGGACAACCGTCAAATGAGTCACATGCTCTTCTATATTCCTAGAGTAAACAAGGATATCATCAATAAAGACAATAACGAACAAGTCCAAATACTGGTTAGTCCAAATGACATAGCTACAAATTCATAATGACCATACCGAGTTTGGAAGGCTATTTTTGGGATGTCGCTATCTCTGACTCTGAGCTGATGATAACTGGATTTGAGGTCTATCTCTGAGAAATGACTAGCACCCTGAAGTTTGTCGAATAAGTCATCAATCCTGGGAATAGGGTACTTATTCTTGATTGTGACTTTGTTCAACTACCTATGTTCGATGCACATCTTGAGAGACCCATCTTTCTTTTTCATGAGCAACCCTGGTGCACCCCATGGGGAAATACCAGGTCTGATGAAGCCCTTATCTATAAGGTATTTCAACTGCTCTTTCAATTCCTTAAGCTCAACTAGAGACAGTGTGTAAGGAGGAGTAGAAATAGGATGGGTAACTGGAAGGAGCTCAATTCCAAAATATATTACCCTTTTGGGAGGAACTCCGGGAAGATCTTTTGGAAACAATTTTTGGGAACTCATTTACTACTAGAACTGACTCAATAGTTGGGGTTTCGGAGCTTGAATCCTTAACCCGAACAAGATGATAGAGATACCCCTTAGAAATCATCTTTCTAGTCTTAAGGTAAAAGATAAATTGACCCATAGGCACTGAGCTACTACCCTTCCATTCTAAGTTTGGTTGCTCTAGAAACTGAAAACCCACGATCCTAGTTCTACAATCGACTGAGGCATAACAAGAATGTATCCGATCTATGCATAGAATGATATCGAAGTCTACCATTTCTAACTCTACAAGATCTGCTGAGGTGACTTTCTAAGAAACTGTGACAGGGCAATTTTTGTATACCCTTATAGCTATAACTGGGTCACCGCTTGAATAGAGACTAAGAAGGGTTCAGATAGAGTTTCTCGATAGACAGCGAATTTTACTGCTATATATAAGGAGTTACAAAGGAAAGAGTAGCCCCTGGATCTAACAAAGCATATACATCTAAATGAAAGATTCGCAATGCACCAGTAACCACATCAACAGAATCTTCCTGATCCTAGCGACCTTGGAGAGCATACAACCTGTTCTGGCGCTGACTGCCACCTGTACCAGATGTAGTACCCTGCTGAGTTGGGCCACCTGCTGGTGCTGCTGAAGCTGTAGACTGGGCCATACTATTATTACCTCCATGACCCTTTTTAGAAGAAGGGCAATCCCTCAATCTGTGACCAGTCTGACCACACCCAAAACATGCATCCTTTCCTGCAAGACACTCACCCAGATGGTTCTTACCACACTTTGGACAAGTTGGGTAGGTTCTAGTAACAGAAACACTTCCCTGTGACTGAGAGACTGATGCCCTACCTTTCTGATCCTATCGAGACCCAGAGGATGGAACACTAGCAGATGAAGGTGGTGGGGCTTAAGATTTTTACTGAAATTGAGAGAGATTTCCACCACCTGATTTCTACTGAGAGTACTCATATTTGCCTGTCCTAGCCTTCTTATTGTACTTAGCATGTTCTCTAAGCTTATCTCCCTCAACTTGCTGAGCATGATTTATGTGCCTAGATATAGTCATATTATCTAACAACATCGTATTTATGCACTCTGTTCTCACCAAGTCAGATACCCGAAATAGAAACTTACTCATCTGCGCCTTGGGATCGGCAACCATATGTGGAGCATACCTGGAGAGTTGGGTGAACTTGAGTCCATACTCTTGGACCGAAATAGAACCTTGTCTCAAATTCATGAATTCTTGAGCCTTAGCCTCCCTCAACTCTCTTGGGAATAACCTGTCCAGAAAAGCTCACAAAAAACACTCCCATGTCACAGGAGTGGCATTCTCACCCATGTTTTCTTTCCAGTGCGTTAACCATATGTGAGCCACATGCTTAAGCTGGTAAGACGCCAATTATACCCTATAGTTTCCAGTTACTTGCATCAGTCCAAAGATCTTCTTGACCTCATCAATAAAATTTTAGGGATCCTCAACAACATGCGAACGTAGAAACACATGTGGGTTCATCCTAAATAAATCATGGACAATAAATGCAGTTGATCCATCATTACCATTTGTAGGAGTTGGAACCTGCTGATTGTTCTGGTTAGCTACACTCTGGGAAATAGTTGAATGACGTTCTGAAATTCTGCATTTGAGAAATCATGATTTAGGACTGGAGGAGCCGCGTTAGAATTGCGGGCATTAGCATTCCTTGGGTAAGCTCTACGAGGAGGCATGATCTGAAAACGTATAACGTCAAGTTACAAATGAGATCATACCCACACACGATAAGAATAAAAAGAAAATAAGTTTTTCCTAAAACACTTCGTAGCCTCCCTCTCATAAGTGTGGCGCGCTTCACACTGATGAAATGGACTATACTGAGTACGGCTTTTCAGACATCATAGGACTCTTAAACCTAGTGCTCTCATACCAAGTTTGTCACACCCCGAGGCTACCCCTTGTATGTTAACACAGGACCTAGGATCATGAGTGACCCCAAGCTAACCCTGCTGGCATATCATAAGCATGCTAAGATAACTGAAATAAGATAATTTTATGCGGAAGCTTAAGACATCATAAAATGAAATGATGGGGAATATCCATTCTAAGTCTGAATATATAAAACTGAGTTTAATGACAACTGAAAGATCAAACTCGAACTAAAACTGAATCTAAACTATGTTTGAATAAAAGTCTCTACTGATTAGAGATGTTGGGACATGCCCCAGCTAACTCTAGCAAAAAACTGAAACTAAAATAAAACCACTAAATAAAAGACATGCCAATCATCTTTGAAGAATGAGAACTCACCACTGATGTTGTTGAATTGAAAATCGGGAAACTATCTATGCATGATCTGAATGCTGAGGACTTGAACCTACATCACGAGAAGATGTAGCGCAGAGTATGCGTCAGCACTTGAAAGGTATTGAGCATGCATGATAGAATAAACTGAACAACATAAACATAAGTGAACAAACCAATAAGATCAATGATATCATCTAAACATGAGGTAAAAATTGAAATATATTGAATATTGATCTAACTGAATACAATGACCAAGTACATGACATGCTTAGACTGAATACTAAACTGTACTGATAACCTGGTCAATGCACTAGAATCTGATTGTGGGAAGTACTGTTAACCGACATAAAACCATGAGAGCTATCCGTGGAGTTCGATATATCGCCCCATCGGGAGGACCCAATATACCTTGCCAAGGGTATAAGGGCATGACTAGCGTGCTCACTAAATATGTTGCCCATAGAGGGGACTTATCCTACGAGGGCAAGTAATTCTGAGACTATAAGGGTGACTGACCGTTAGTTGATGAGTCCATAAATTGGACTCATTTAGGGCTATATTTTTATAGAAATTGTGTCCTCAAATGCTTATTTTATATCAATATCTTATGAAAACCATTAAGTTTCAGGTATTTGAAGTTTGAAAGAAAGAATGGACACTATGTCGCAAAAAGGAATGAAAAGGCTGAAAACAACGAAGAAATGAAGGACTGAGGATCACCGAGTCCACTTGGCAAGTCACCAAAGGGTCTTACTTCGCCTTTTGTTCCAGTGTGCTGTGCCCTGAAAGAAAGGATCAAGTCACTGGAAAAATGAGCAGTCCGAGAAGTTCTGTGAAACAGTACCATGTCGCCCAATGACCTAGAGCACTACGATGCTGAGGGCTGGTGCAAGATGCTGATGAATTACCCCAAATGGCCAATCGCTGAGTTGATCGGTGATTCTGACTGACGACGCCGAATGATCCACTGCAGCACAAATCTGTGAAAACTATAATTACTAGTTAGAGTTGTAGCTTTAAGAGTCGAACGATTATTAAAATTTTCATATAGAATAGTACTTTTGTTATTTTTTCTCTAAGTTTGAGAGGGTTTTGAATAACTTGAAGATTCAAAGGGTTTCATCTCTACGAACTTGGGCTTGGGTCTTTTGTATTCTTCACACTTGACTTGTTTTGACACTTAAATCTTCATACCCATTTGAATGCAAACTCATTTTGATATAAATTTCTATCTCTTTAGCATGTCTAGCTAAAACCCCAATTCTTGGGGTGTGATTTTGTGAATATGGGTTAGATTAGTTGTTGGGTCTTGCTTGTTGGTGGTTTATTTGTTGTTTTGATGTGATTCCATTTAGTAGTTGTGGTGGAACTTAATGAAATTATAGTTGTAAATACGATTTCACCTTTGTGTTTTCGGCTTGCTTGAGAGAGAGGTCGTAAAACTAAAATTACTAAATTGATGGCCAGTGCGAGTGGGTCGACATAAGGTTCAACTTAAGAGAATGAACCCTAGTGTCGACACAGTTAGCTCGAGAGAGTGAGTGGGTTAAGGTGGAGGTTGTTCTTCATGCGGCAAGTGGGTGTCCGAGAGGAACTTACTTGAAATGGGGTATGTTGCTCAAGAGAGAATTTATCCCTTTGAAGTCTAGCCTAGTCACAAATGCTCAATAAATTTACTATCAAAAGGATGTACCCAATGATTTAGTCTATCCCGTATTCCTATCACATCCCAAGAATCCCATCTCCATATTATTATCTTTCTTTAATTTCACTATTTTTGCTGATTTTTGTTTACTTGTTACAAACCCCCATTGTTAATTGACACTTTTGTGTCACCCCTTAAATTTAGTATGTTTATATTCGACAATGTTTTCATCTATGACTAATTAGAACTTAATTTTATTTTTCTACTAATTCTCAAAACCACTCCCTATGGGAACGATCCCAACCCTTGGTTGGGTTATCATACTATTGTATGATCGTAGACACTTGCATCAGAAGTTGTGTCTTAATTACGCAAACCTCAAAATGACTCCACTGCCGGGGAGTGGTGTTATTTGAGAATTCTTAGATTAATAGAATTTTTATTATTATTAGTTGTAGTTTTGTTTTGCTTGTTTGAATATCAAACCAGGGAAATAAGAATGGATAATCATTATGGGTACCACACGGATCACCCCCTCCTGAAACTATTAAGCCTCAGGACAAACTTCTGACATTCAAACAAACAGGGGATGAGACAATTCACGAAATGTGGTTGAAGTTCCAAGCACTACTAAAACCGTACCCATCTTATTGGATGAATGACAAGTCGCTACTGGTGTGCTTCTATAGGGGTCTTGGACCCAAAAATAGAAGTATAACCAATCAACTTTGCGCGGGGGGTAGGCCACACCAGCCCTACGAATTCATCACAAGAATCCTTGATGGTATGGCTGAAACCAACAAGGAAGCCAAAAGGAAGCAAGAGTGGGATGCACTAGTTACTCAGTTGGATGTTCTATTCAAACGAGTCATGGATTTAGAAGTACAAGACATGGAAAAGGAAATGTAGTTCTTCATTTGCGAATGTAAACACGGGAAGAAACATGGAGGGGTGCAAAATGATGAAGCCCTTTCACTTATTCAACAACAACTTGAAGAACAAAACAAGAAATTGAATGAGATGAATAATAACATTGAAATGCTGAACGACACGTCTACCTCAAACTCCATGACTATTCAGCTGCAGGATGATCAAATCACCCATTTGATGACAAGTTGCTATCCACCGTTCGCTGAGGACTCGCCTAACTACATCGTGGCTAACTTTGAGGATGAAGAATAATTGTTGACTTGCGTCGTGCCGCGACGTTAACTATGGCGCTGTTTGGGAGGCAACCCAAAAACCTTTATTGCTTTATATTTGTTTTTGAAATAATGGTGTGTTAATTGTACAGGAAAAAATGTTGGAAGCATTTGGAAAGAAAGAAATTGGCAAGGAAAATATCGGTTGGTGATTCGCCGATCAACTTGGCGACCCTGATTTGTATCGCTGTTTGGATCCCCACATTAACTGGAGGATTCTATAAACTCGGCGAGGAAGGTGATTTCTCGGCGTGACGCCAATGGTTTGGCGGTCACAATTAATGTCATCGAGTGGGCAAGAACTGGATAGTTTTTCAAGCCAAAGGTTTAAAAGTTCCAATCTCCTATGCTCTCCCTCAGTTTCAAACTTTGCAAACTTGCACCTAGGTTTATTCTCAATATCGCTGCATCTCTACTATGTTGTGGTTATTAAATTGTGCTTGGATCTGGATTGGGTTGCTGCATAGCATCTCAGTAGCATCTTAATCAACATCCAAGGTTGGTTTCTGAGCCCTACTTTTCTTTCCTCGAAAGTTGTACTCAAAGGGAATGGCATTACTTTGATGATGTGTGTTGGGCATCTCTGGTTGGATTAGAATATTTGTGTGCCTGCTAGGATCACAAACTTTGCCAGTACTAAGTTAAATAATTAATTCCTGAAGATTTCACTTTGAATTGAATGAAAAATTGTGGGTTGTGCATGATTGGCAATGGGTCTAAGACTAATTTGGGTTGTGCAGGTCTTAATTTCATTTTAAAGGGTTGCGGGGTTGAATTCGGGAAGTTGGGTCAAAAGTACGCACTTTGGGTCATTTGGCGAGCTGGGTCGAGCTCGCCGAATCACTTGGCGGTTTATCTAAAATCCCTATCTCGCCTTTAATTTAATGCCAAATATGATGTTGAATTTTGTAACTTTTGGCGAGAAGCTTTTGATTGCCAAAAGCATTCGGCTACTCGCCGAAAGATTTCTATTTCACCCTTTGTCTGCACCATTATATTCTCAATGCACTACACTCGGCGAACTGCCTAAGTAATTGCACGCTTCACCAACTGGTTCGGCGAGGTGATTCTGCAATTGAACAACCTTGCTTTTGTCAGAATCCTTTCTAACTTTTTCTCGAAGCTTTGCAGGCATGTCTAGACCCAAAGTAGCTGGAAGAGATATGCCACCCCGACAAACAAGAGCGAAAAATTTCAGGAAAAATACAAAGGCAACAAATCCTCCCAAAATGGATAATGAGGGCAAGAAGCCTAGTCCCAGCAAGAGAACAAATCCCCGAGACCCCATTATTCCCTCATGGAGACGTGGATTCTTCACAGCTATCCACTCTTTTTTGGCAGCTCATGACTTGGACAATCTTAGTAAGTCAACTACCGTTGAACCTTCTGAAGAGGATCTGGGGGACCGTTATCAAATCTCAGACAGATGCACCGGGAACTGATGCCCAGACAGATGGAGCGACTGTGTTGACAAGAATTTTCTTTACCTCCATCTCTGTCTTACTTTATTTCACATTCAGGAGATTATGTTATTTGCATTTGAGGACAAACACTTTTTATTTGTGGTGGGGTGAGGCCCATCTTCTATGTGTGCTATTGATGTTCATGTTTTTGTTCATATTTGGGTTGTGAGCTTTAATGTTGTTTAAATACTGCGTGTTTGTGGATGTTTGAGCTCATGGCTCCTTTTTTTAAATTGCAAATTTTGACCCGTCCAAATTTTTTTTGCCACTTTTTGTGTAATGAATGTGGCTGTAATTTAGCAAAATTTGAGTCGCGGTTCCAATCAATACGGATGACTTGAATAGTGCTCTCAATCGAACGAACATGAATGTACGGCTATGATGAGACCAAATGAAGTTGCATAGGCAATATGTGAACTCTTTGCATTTCATTGTGACTAGCCAAGCATCGAATTGAGTCTCTTGCAATGAGCGTTGCACACTAGCAAAAATATGGAGTCTTGTTTGTCATTGGTGTCAATGCCTTGTGTTATGAGCTTAATGTTAACCATGCATGATGACACCTAGAATTTTCCCCGTTGGTCCGATCAACTAAGTGATGTGAACTCTTGATATAATCTTAGGCAATTTTAAAGAGTGTAAACCAATTTGACATATACCTCTTTTGTGGACTACCTTGTGACTGTGTGAACCTCTTTTGAACCTTTTCGAGCCTTAACCTTTTCTTGGAAGAAACTTGATGTAAAAAGTGACCTTTCTTTACCCACTACCCATGATCCTCATGACTCTTTCTTAGTTTGAATAGCCAACTTAGGCCAAAATCCTAAGTTGGGGGTGTGGTGAAAAGAGAAGATAAATCAAGACGTACAAGAAAGTCCCCTTTTGACCTATGATGTTGAGAAAAATAGAACCCCTCCATACAAAAAAAAAAGAAAAAAGAAAAAAAAAAGAAAAAAAAAGATTATGAAATAAAGTTGAGAAAGTAAAAAGAAAAGGGGGGTCTCCTACATTCAATGCGAAGTGAATAATGGGGTAACTCATGAGCACAAATGATTATGATGAAGAAAAGGAAAGAATGTGTTGTTAACACCAAGATTCATGAGGATTATTAGCCACCGAGCCTAAATGACCATACCTTTGCACTCAGCCCCATTACAAGCCAAGAAAAGACCTTTGTGATCTTGAGTAAGCTGAAACGATTGTTGATTGGAAAATACGGGGAAACCTATGAGTGAAGTAATGCATTGTGTTCTTCCTTGTGAGAGTGAGTGTTGTATTTGATTCCGGAACTTTAAATTGCAAACCATTATGTGTTAATACGAAATCATTCCTTGTGTGAGGGCATTTGAACACTTTGGTTGAGCTTGAACTTCCATTTGAAGCAAGTATTGTGAACATGAGATTCTTTGATATTGGTGTGTCACAACTTGAATCTTTGGGTACACATTTGATCTTTGCATAAGTAAATTGAGTCTTGTTTTGTGCATTAATGATTGAGTCTTGTGTAACACTGTTTGAAACCTTCTTTTTGAATGACTGAACTTGAGTTTGCTTAAGGACAAGCAAAAGTTTAAGTTGGGGGTGTTGATGAGTCCACAAATTGGACTCATTTAGGGCTATATTTTAATAGAAATTGTGTCCTCAAATGCTTATTTTATCTCAATATCTGATTAAAACCCTTAAGTTTCAGGTATTTAAAGTTTGAAGGAAAGCATGGACGCTACGTCGCAAAAAGGAACGAAAAGGCTGAAAAGAACGAAGAAATGAAGGCCTGAAGATTGCCGATTCCACTTGGCGAGTCACCGAAGGGTCTTACTTCGCCTTTTGTTCCAGTGCCCTGAAGGAAAGGATCAAGTCACCGGAAAAATGAGTAGTTGGTGCATTACCGAGAAGTTTCGCGAAGCAGTACCATGTCGCCCAATGACCTAAAGTACAACGATGCTGAAGGCTGGTGAAAGACGGCGATGAACTACACCAAATAGTGAATCGCTGAGTTGATTGGTGATTCCGACTAACGACGCTGAATGATCCGCTGCAGCAAAAATCTGTGAAAATTGTAAATACTAGTTAGAGTTGTAGTTTTAAGAGTCGAACAATTATTATAATTTTCATACAGAATAGTAATTTTGTTATTTTTGCTCTAAGTTTGAGAGGGTTTTGAAGAACTTGAATATTCAAAGGGTTTCATCTCGAAGAATTTGGGCTTGGATCTTTTGGATTCTTCACTCTTGACTTGTTTTGAGACTTAAATCTTTATACCCATTTGTATGCAAACTCATTTTGGTATAAATTTCTATCTCTTTAGCATGTTTAGCTAAAACCCCAATTATTGGGGTGTGATTTTATGAATATGGGTTAGATTAGTTGTTGGGTCTTGCTTGTTGGTGGTTTATTTGTTGTTTTGATGTGATTTTGTTTAGTAGTTGTGGTGGAACTTAATGAAATTGTAGTTGCAAATACAATTTCACCTTTGTGTTTTTGGCTTGATCGAGAAAGGGGTCGTAAAACTAAGACTACTAAATTGATGGCCAGTGCGAGTGGGTCGACATGAGGTTCAGCTGGAGAGAGTAAACCCTAGTCCCATGTCCACACACTTAGCTCAAGAGAGTGAGTGGGTTAAGGTGGAGGTTGTTCTTCAAGCGGCAAGTGGGTGTCTGGGAGGAACCCACTTGAAATGGGGTAAGTTGCTCCAGAGAGAGCTTATCCCCTTTAAAATCTAGCCTAGTCACAAATACTCAATGAATTTACTATCAAAATCATGTACCCAATGATTTAGTCTATCCCGTATTCCTATCAAATCCCAAGAATACCATCTCCATATTAGTATATGTTTTATTTTTACTGTTTTTGCTGATATTTGCTTACTTGTTACAAACCCTCATTGTTAATTGACACTTTTGTGTCACCCCTTAAATTTAGTATGTTTATATTCGACAATGTTTTCAGCTATGCTAATTAGAACTTAATTTTATTTTTCTACTAATTCTCAAAACCACTCCCTGTGGGAAAGATCCCAACCCTTGGTTGGGTTATTATACTATTGTACGATCGTAGACACTTTCATTGGAAGTTGTGTCTTGATTACACAAACATCATTAGTACACTCGGTATTAAACCTACTCCCAACTAATTATGTAAACAACACATTATGACTAAATTTCTGTAATACTGAATAGCTCAAAATACTGACATGCTAACTGAAAATGCAGCATTATTATACTGATAATGAAATATTCTTAAGTGAGGCATGTATATCTGAATAAACTGACCTAGCAAGTTTATTTCATAAGCTAAACAAATCGACACAACTAGGGTTCTAAGTTTCATGCAAGAACTAAGCAACAATTCTACGAAAACATGATAATATGATTAGGATTAATCTAACAGTTGAATCACAACATAAATCTGAAATTCTAGAAACCCTAGGTCTAAGCATGATATAGAGAATCTAGAATTTGACTGAATTTGACTGAATTCTAGGGACCACTAGTGAAATCCCACATACTTGGTGACAAAATTAATTGAGAAATCTTTCGATTTCGGGGATGGAACTAAGAAAACTAGTTGCGTTCTTGGAGAGAGCTTGATCAACTCTTTCTCATTTTTTTGTTCAACTTGATAATTTTTTGGAGACTGAGTTGACTAGGGTAAGTTCGAATTAAGTTACTAGGAAAATATTGACTAAAATGACGTAGTTTAAGGATTAAACGACGTAGTTTAGGGGTCCAATGCATAGGAAAAAGACCAAACGACCCCTGACTTAAAAGTTGTCATGGCCAACCGATGGACTTGCTTCAGAGAGAGGGTTTCTCGGGTCTCGATCAACGGACCAAGACCACGTTCCGTGATCTGACCTACGGTCTGTGGGTCTGGCCGTGGATCGACCGTTAGACAATTTTTCCTAGACTTTCTGGGGAGGGGCTATAGGTGGCCAACCATGGACCCAACCTACGGTATGTGGGTCACCCTATGGTCCGTAGGTGACAACGTTGGTGTCACCTGCAACTTCTGATTTCTACATTTTCTAGTTCGTGTTGGAGACAGGGTGTTACTGTAACACCCCGTATCTGAAACAGACCAAAATGCAGATTTTGAGAAGTTGCAGGTGCAACTTACGGTCACCATCCACGGACCGTAGGTCAGACCACGGCCCGTGCTGGTGGTCCGTGGTTCATGACAGAAAACTTCCCCAGAACTCAG
>JAJOOO010013108.1:0-33998 GCA_029582685.1 Solanum piurae
TGAGATGAGTTGATGAACATGCTTTAGTATGTTTTTGAGAGTAATTGCATATGGGATCCATGATATTGTGTTGAACATGATTTTTAGTTGGAGAAGGTAGTTCCTCCTATGAATATGAGAAATGTTTAGTTTCATTCATATTGGGTTGATAGATGTAGTTCCTACTTCCTTGTATTGCATTGATTATGTTTTGAGATGGAGTTGATGTTTCCTCGAATGAGTTGTGCATTATATTGATGTTTCATGCATGATGGGATGCTAGTCTTGAGCCTTTACTTCCGTAAGGTGTCTAGATCGTCATTCGAGGATGAATGTTCTCAAGTGACTGATAATGTAACATAGTAGGCTAAAACTATAGCTAAGCGTGTGAGAATTAGAGTAATGGAAGTGACCTAAGGCCAATGGCAAAATGGGCAAGGGCCAAGGCTGCCCAAAACTTGCCAGGGCACTGCCCCACCTCCACGAGGACCTTCATGACCCGTGGTGGCCACCATGCCTCGTGGTACCACCCATGGAGGGCAAGGCAGTAGCCTCCCCAAAGGCTGCCCAAGAGTGCACCTCTTCACGAGCCACTTCATGGCTCGTGGTAAAGACCACGACGCGTGGGAAGGTTCGGGGAAGGGAGTTAGGGGTGTGAGGGAGTTGAAGAAAAGTGACTTAGCCACTGCCTCAAGGTCCACGAGAGGGACCACGGATCGTGGCCTTGACCACGGCTCGTGGAGCCCTTCGTGGAGTTGCCTTGGGCGTGTGAGCTAAAGGCACAATATGCCTAGCTACTGCCTCAAGTCCACGAGTGGGACCACGACTCGTGGTCATGACCACGGCTTGTGGGGCCCCTCGTGGAACCTGGGCAACTCACTTAAAGTGAGGGTTATTTTTGGTATTTCCTTTTTAAGTCCAATTAAAGTGAAGTCATTTTGGGTAAGTTTGGGGTCACTATATAAGTCATTTTTAAGCGAAATACACCAAAACTAAATCATATTTTCACAACACCCAAATCAAAACCCCAAAAGTTCATCTTCTCTCAAAATTTCTCTTTCTAGAACTCAAGGAAGAAGAAGAGAAAGGTTGAAGATAGGGCTTGAAGAAACAAGGCTTTTTCACTCAATTTATTTGGAGAATTATAACTAAGGTATGGTATTCCTTCATCCATGGATAGTCTTCATCCATGTAGTCCCTCCAAACTCAATTTCAAAGATAGTAATATCCCCAAAAGTTAGGGTTTTACTCTAAGTCATGGATTCCTTTTCAAAAATGATTCTATTGGTGTAATTACTTGATATTATGATTGAATTGATGATTTATTATAGTTTTATGATGAAATTCCCAAAGAATCCATGAAATCCTCATATTCCCAATTATTGACTTTCTGATGTGGGTGAATTGTAGAAAAAAAAGTATTATGAGATTATGCTTATAGTAATGGTAGTAATTGAATCATATTATTATCCATGTCGAATTTAGTAATTCTAGATGTGTTGATTGAATGTGATCTACGGTCCTTAAAAGCAAAGCATGAGAATTATGCATGATTATGAGGTTTATGTATATGCTTGTAGAACACTTTGAGAGTAAAGTGAATATGATTATGATCTAGTTTTTGTATTGTTGGATGCTTATCCTCATGTACACACTTATGCATGAATATGATATGATGTGTAAGGTTTTTACATATAGTGATTCTAAGGTTGGAAGACTAGTCTAACCTATCGAATCTATGAGCTTTAGTATGAGTTATATTGGATTGAGTGTCAAGACATTCTTCCATAAGTATGAACTTAAGTCAAAGACTTAATATGAACTCAATGGGAATTATTCTTAGTACCAAGTGGATATTGACAATGAGATGGAAGCTCCTCTGTTAGTAAATGGTGAATTTCTAGAAGAGGTCTCATGAGATAGAAGCTGCTCCGCTAGTAGAGGGCGGGTTTCTAGAAGCAATCTCCTTATCACATCAACTATGTTCCCACATAAGTCTTTATCTAGTGGATCCACCTAAGCTAAGAGTATGGTTCTACCTTTGGCAAGTAGGACAACCCCTTTTCGGTGTGGGGTAGACACTGGATTCCATGTTAAGCTCACATGGTCTATGTCGGTTAAGGCTAATCCATTTATGATAGTATGAACAAGAATATGAATATGAACTATAGCTACTCAAGAGGTTTTACTTAGTATGGGTGGGATTATGAGATCTTATTCATACATTGCATGAGTATGCTTTGAGGGTACTTATGGTATGCTTCCATTATGATGTGATGGTCTATATATGTTGAATATGCTTATGACTTATTCTTCTCCATTGTCTTTAAAAGGATGCTTGAACTTAGTAAATTGCATGCATTCAACTAAAATGTCCTTTTAGAATGTTTTCATGATTTTATGCATGGCTTTCATAGTGCATTTTTGTACTAACCCATATTTTTCTACATTTTCCACAAGTGTAGGGTCTGGTGTTTGAGGTGATCTTCATTTGGTCAAAGCTTGGATCGACTATTCTCCTAGCTTGTGGTGAGTCCTCATGATTTGAGGATGGATGAGTCATTTGTAGTTCCCTTTTGACATTTCATTTTTGGACTTTGTTGTAAAGGCTATGTCCCTATTTTGGTTCAAGGATTGTAATAGATGGCTACATTGAGACAAGTCTAGACTTTCACTTGCTTTTATAAAAGACTTTGATTGTATGGATAAAGTTTTAAAATTTCCACATCATTTTTATTTACTTTATGTTATGATATGCTAAGTGGCTTGTGTTAGGCCTTTCGGGGTGTAGTATGCCATGTTACATCTAGGGTGTACCCCCTGGGTCGTGACATTTACGGAGTTCTAACGTGCACATTTCATGAATTTTGCAGGCTTGTCTAACCATGGCTGGAATCAATAAAGAAAATTTGCCTTTTGTCTGGTTCCCCGATGCTGGTAGTCGGGAGAGGCACCATGATTACTGGAACACCAAATTTTTGTGTGAGAGGGGTTTCTACCTGGTGGTCTTAGCGGAGAAAGAACCCATCTTCCATGCCCGGCTGATGGAGTTTGGTTGGGGTCCATTGACACAGACTCCCTCTGCGCGCACTCAGGCTGGGTGAGGGAGTTCTATGCCCTACTCTCTACTGTCCGCTGGGACGATCCTCACCCTACCATCTGCATCTGAGGAGTCGACATCCCTCTGAGCACTCAATTCGTCAATGCGATGCTCGAGGTGCCGGAGGTCTCCAACTCAAAGTACGAGACAAGGATGAGGGAGATGGATTTAGGTTGGCTACGGGACACACAAGTATAGGCTGCGCACCGGGACCGGGTTCACTGGGCTACTAATGAGGGTATCACCAGTACTCACTAGTCATCGGATGCCAAAAGATGGCTGCACCTGGTATCTAGGAGGATCTTCCTATCGGGAAAACTGCACAGACGTGACCTTTCTTCGGGCTCTAGTGGTGGCTTGCGCTGTGCAGGGGATTAGATTGGGTGTAGGGGCACAGATCGTGTCCGACTGGAAGATGTTCTACAGAGGAAACAAGAAGGCATTTTTCTTACTTGGACTAGTAACGACGATGTGCAGATGGGTGGGGGTGCCACTCTTGGACACTGATGAGGTACTTCCTATGGGTCCCCCTTTTCATCCTCTTTTGATTAGGCAGCCTTCCACCCCGAGAAGAACGAAAAGAAAGGAGGATGAGGCCGACAACAGTAGAGCAGCGGCTGAGGCGGACGACGAGGGAGAGGATGATAATGAAGTCGAGACGCCTCTCCTACCCAGTCTCAGCCCCCACTATCAGGCGCTAGTGTAAAGGAGGACCTGGCGGCCATCTGGAGGAGATCGGGAGGCTTCTATGCTAGAACCTCGACTCCAGTTCCACCCTCCACTATCCTCGAGGTTGAGATTCTCCGCCGCCAGCTACGATGGGAGAAAAAGAAGAATCTAGAAAGGGACCGTTTGATGGGCCATATGTGGAAGGCCATTAAGGTCATTTACTCTTGCGTCGCCTCCCAGTGGGAGCTTCCCAGGCTCGAGCCGAAGGACTTTATGGAGTTCTCCTGGTTGAGCAAGGCGTGGACTGGAGAGGTAGCACATGAGGACCTAGATTCAGATGTTAACACTCTCCCTCCCCTTGGACCTTGATTTAGGTTTACCCCACTTTGGGCATGTAACAAATAATATTTCTACTTCCCTTTTTTCTTTTCCTTAAGTTTTTGTAAGCACATGGATGCTCGTTTTTCTATTTTCATAGCTGTAATTAAATGCTAGGTGATTATAACTCACTGTTCTACTGTGGAGTACTGATTGTGTTGCGAAAATTAGCCCATGCACGATTCAGAGACCATAGGTGAAACAAGGGAAAAATAAGGGAGACAGGGCTGAGATTCTGTCTTACCCTGTCCTGCTCTGGTGGTCCATGATTTCACATATCAGGGCACTTCATCCAATACTAAGTGCCAACGATCGTGAGTAGTAATATAACCCAACTAAGTTAGTTGGAGTCGAGTCCCAAGGGAGTGGTTCGTAATTGAGAATCAATAGGCAAGTAAGAATATGCTCAAGTCAATCATAGCTAAAAAAATTTATGAATAAAAGCATTGTTCAAGTTAGGGGTGACACAAGTGTCAAATATTAGAGGGGTTTGGTTTCAATTATCTACAAAAAACAACAAATATTAGGAAAATAACAATTATGGAGACGAGATTCTTGGGATGTAATAGGATTATGAGTTAAGATAGACAACCAGGTAATTGCAATTAATAGCAAACAACTACAAATCAGTGAATAAGCTAGACTTTAGTGAGGATAAACTTTCTCTCGAACAATTTACCCCGAATCAAATTGGTTTCTATCGAACACCTATAAGCAACAATTAAGCACAACCTTCGCTTTAGTCCATTCACTCTCTCAAGCTGAATGTGTGGAAAAGGGTTTAGGGTTCACTCTCTCGAGCTGAACCCATGACAACCCAATACCGACAGAGTATCGATTTAGTAATTTTGGTTTTAAAACCTCTCTCTCGAGCAAGCCAAAAACACAAAGTTAATATTGTATTTGTAACTACAACCCATTAAATTCAACCATAATTACTGAACAAAATCACTTTTAAACAGCAAATAAACTATCAATTAACAATACCCAACAGTTATATCAACTCATAATCACACCCCAAGAATTGGGGTTTTAGCTACACATCATAAAAAAGTAAAAATCGTTACCAAGTGTGTTTCCATCAACTGGGTAGGATTTTTATTGTCTTTACAAAGGTCTAAGATGAAGAATCTTCAACACCCACTTCCAATTTCTCAGAAATGGAAATCTTCAAATCTTCAAATCTTCAAAGCTAAGGAAATATTGTCTCCAAAAACTCAGTTCTAAGCTCTCAACTTGAAAACTGAATGTTAGGTTCTAAAACTGCATCCTAAACTAAGCATTTAAAAATGTATTTATAGTTGTCAAAAATGTGTTGCGAAGGACCATTCGGCACAGTAAGCCGGGATTGCCGATCCACCTTTTGGTCAATTTTATCACCTTTTTGCTTTGGCCTTCAACATCTTTAGGTTCTGTAACTTTGGGCTATATGGCACTGCATCGCAGAACCGTTTGGCGACTCCCCGACTGTTATTTTCTCTCGCCGACTAGATTTTCTCCTTCAGGGCTTGGCACTCTGGAACATTAGATCCTGGCCGTTCGGTGACTCGCCTAATGGTTTAGGCGATCCTCATGCCTTCTTTCCTTCGTTCTTTCAGCTGCCTTGTTCCTTTTTGCTCAATAGTGTCCATGCTTTGTTCATCCATCCAAATACCTGAAATTCAAGGATTTACATCAGTTATTGGCACAAAATATGCATTTGAGGACACTAAATATATTCAAATAAAGCCCTAAATGAGTCTAAATCATGGACTCATCAACACCCCCAACTTAAACTTTTATTTTTCCTCAAGTAAAACTCAAGTTCTGCAATTCAAAAAGGATGCCTCAAACAATGCTACATAAGACTCAATCATGAATGCACACAAAAAGACTCAACTTACTCATGCAAAGATTAATTGTGCACTCAAAGACTCAAGTTGTGACTCATAGTTATCAAAAGAATCTCAAGATCACATTACTTGCTTCAAATGCAAGTTCAAGCTCAACAAAGGTGATCAAATGCCCTCACACAAGGAATGATTCCATATTCACACAATGGCTCAAAAATTTGAAGTTCCGGAATCAAAGGCAACACTCACACTCACAAAGATGAATACAATGTATGATTTCACCCATAGGTTTGCCCGTATTTTCCAACCAACATTTGTTTAGGCTCACTCAAGATCAAAAAAGTCTTTTCAAGGCTTGTAATGGGGCTGAGTGAAAAGGTATGGTCATTTAGGCTCAATGGATATAGTCCTCATGAAATGTTGTATGAACAACACTTCCTTTTCTTTTCGTCATCATTTTTCATTCGTGCTCACAAGTCATCCCATTATTCACTTTCCATGGACTGTTGGAAACCCCATTTCTTTTTGCATTTTCACAACTTTATTCCGCAACTTTTTCTTTCTTATTCTTTTCTTATTTTTCATCTTTTTATTTTATGGAGGGGTTCCATTTTTCTCAAAACATGGGTAAAAGGGAACTTTCTTGCACTCTTGATTTACCTTCTCTTTTCACCACACTCCTGCTTAGACTTTTGGCCTAAGTTGGCTATTCAAACAAACCACAAATCATGAGGATTATGGGTAATGCATCAATAAAAGGTCACAATGTCATCAAGTTTCTTCCAAGAAAAGGTTAAGGATCAAAGGGTGCTCAAGCGGGGTTCACACACTCACAAGGTAGGATACAAAAAGAGGTATAATGTCAAGTCGGTTCATACTCTTTAAAGTTGCCTAAGATCATCTCAAGAGTTCACATCACTTAGTCAACCGGACCAACGGGGAAAATTCTAGGTATCATCACACATGGTTCACGGTAAGCTCATCACATAAGGCATTGACACCATAGTCAAACAAACCTCCACACTTTCGCTAGTGTGCAATGTTCATCACAAGATACTCAATTTGATACTTGGCTAGTCACAACGAGATGCTAAAAGTTCACATATTGTCTATGCAACTTCATTTGGCCTCATCGTAGCCGCACATTCATTTTTGTTCGATTATGAGTACTATTCAAGTCATCGGTATTGATCAAAACCGATATTCAAATTTGCAAAAGAACAGCCACATTTAACACAAACAAGAGGTGAATTTTTTTTTTTGGAAGGTTCAAAAATCATTTACAATTAAAAACACGGAGCCACAATCACAAACATTCCACAAAAAGCAATGTACAACACAATTTCAGCTCAAAACCCAAAAATATATAAACAAAACCAATATTCACAAAAGGTCACACAGAAGGTGGGCCTCACCCCACCACAAATAAAGTCATTTTTCCTCAAATGCAAACAAAATAAATATTCAGAAGTCAAAATAAGAGTAAGATAGAGAGGGAGATAAAGAGGGGATCTTGTCTACACAGTCGCTCTATCTGTCTGGGCATCAGTTCCAGGTGCATCAATCTAGACTTGGGAATCAGTGCCAGGAGTAGTGCTCTGGTCTCAAACCTCAGTACCCGGAGTCACCTCAGAAGAAACAACAGTACCAGACCCATTAGGAGCTACCATAGCTGTCTCGATCAGCGATGTTTGGATCACCGACTACATAATCGTCTCATTAAGATTCGGCAAGTCTCTATATATGCTTTCCTCCCGTATCTCTATCTATTCCTCGTCGATCTCAGCATCCGACGCATCAACTGCTGCCTCATCCCTGTTTACATCTTCGGTGGTAGGCAGAGGAATCTCTAAAGTCTCAGAAGCATCCAAATCATCTGCAGGCTCCAGTAATAAAGTGAAGTCGGTAGACTTCAGATAGTCTACGTCCTTCTTCAAGTCTGCTACCTCAGCTTTCAAAGACGTAACCTCGGAGGTCTCCCCCTACCTGTGCTCAGAAGCCTCGATTCTCGTAGTGAGAGTGTCAATAGAAGTTTGAAGGGGGGTCAGTGTAGCTAAAATGGCAGCCTCAATCATAAAAGGGACGTCTCTCTCAAGTTTGGTAGCCCTCACGTCAGCTGAATGGGCCAGATTCCCCATCTTCATGATTATCGCCTGAGTAATCTTGGTATGCTGGGAGGAAGTGGAGGTACTCTGGCTGAGTCTGGGTGAGATCTGGCTCAAAACTCAGACCGTCGGGACTGTAGAGGCTTGTCATCCTTAGGCTCAGATAAAGCAGCCTGGGAACCAAAAGTCACCCTCTCGGATATGGGCCTCTTGCCCTTGCCTTTGTCACCAGGAGGAGGCTCTTATCTGCCCTTCTTTGGAGGATTTGATCCCCCTTCATCTATAATGATACCCCGTACTCTTTTTCGGGGTGGCATGTCTATGTTTGTCCAAACCGTTTATGCAAAACATCAAGAAAAAGTTAAAAATAACTCCATCAAATTCACAGAAAAATAGTTGTAGAAAGACTCGCCGATCCACTCGGTGAGTCACCGAATCACTTTGGTGAGCTAGATCGGACTCGCCGAAAGGATTGGCTGAAAAATATTGACAAGTCGGCTATGGGAAATGCCTATTGGCGAATTGCCGACAGCTTTCGACGAGCAAGGATTATCCCGCCGAAAGTTATAGTGAAGAAAGGGTTCAGAGGTGCGGACAAAGGGTGATCAAGAAGACTTTCAGAGAGTCACCGAGTGCCTTCGGCGACCTCAGGCTTCTCGCCGAAAGTTACAGAACCCAACAACACATTAAGCATGAAATTAAAGGCGAGATGAGGAACTTTGGCGAATCACCGAGTGGTTCGACGAGCTCGACCCAGCTCGCCAAATGACCCAACATGCCTACTTTCAACCCATCTTCTCGAATTCAACCAAGCAACCCCCGAAAACAAAATCAAAGCATGCACTAGTCAAATTAAAGCAAGACCCATAACACCCATTACACCGGGATACTCAGACTTCTCCTGGTTTTTCCAAATTTGTCCAATTGATGATTTTTGCCCTTAAGAATGACGTCACCTGTTCTATCATTGGGCAAATTATGTCGTTTGGCACAAATATGGGCTACTCAGACTTCACCCAACTAAACTAAACAACATGCAAGCACAACCCCACAAAATTTAATTCATTTTAAAGCATAAGAATACGAGATTTCAACACTCAAAACATTATGGGCAAGATTATCAAATCAAATCAGGCATTTGAACATTCTAATCCTATCAGAGAGGCCCAACACACTTCAACAAGATAATATTGTTGCAAATGAGTACAACTTCGATAAAAATAAACTCAGGGTTCGGAAAACCAACCTTTTTATGCTGATTAAATTGATATTGAAATGCTAGGCGGCAATGTAATCCCAGTCCGAGCACAAATCAACAACTAAAATACTCTAAAAATGCAAAAATATAGAATCTAAAGTGCGGGTGTAAGTTTGTGAAGTTCGAAAGTGAGGGAAAGTGAAGAGTTTGAAAGTTTAAACCTTTGGCCTTTTAAAAACCGTCCAGTTCTTTCCCATTCGGCGACATTAGTCATGCTCACCGACCCACTCGGTGAAACACCGAGTGGTCACTTACCTCACTGAGTTTTACAGGACCTCCAGTAAATGTGGGGGTCCAAACGATGGTATAGGTCACGATCGCCGACCTGGTTGGCGACTCACCAATAATTTCCTGGCTCGCCGAGTTTTACAGACTCCAATGTAAAATTGTCTTGAGTCCAACAACGGTCTGGGTCGGGGTCGCCGACCTCTTCGGCGATACGCCGACTGGACCTTTAGCTCGCCAACCTGCCCTTTTCAACAACTTTCCCACTTTGACCTACACAAACAACACACCATTATTTCTTAAAGCAAAAATAAAGCAATAAAAGGGTCTTGGGTTGCCTCCGAAGCAGTGCCTTAGTTAACATCCTGGCATGACACAACTCTACACTCAGGTGTCATTCTTGGGGTTGGCCATAATGTTATTAGGCAACCCCTCTTTATGCTATGAGTAAAGACACGACATCACTTAGTTTATCTGATTAAGCATTAAGACATTCTCTTTTATCTCATTCAACACTCTATCTTGTTCTTCGATTTTGTGTAGAATAAGTGAAAGGACCTCTTCATTTTGTCCACCCTCTTTTTGTTTCATCTTTTGACACTCGTGAGGGGGAAGGTGCTTGTCCTTCTTTTTGGACCTTGCTTCCAACTTCATGACCTTCTTGGACAAGACATCCAGCTGAGTTAACAATGTGGCCCATTCTTGGTCTTTCTCTGTTTCCTTGTTGGTTTTAACCATGCCATCGAGGAGTTGGGCTACTCCGTCATAGGGTTGTTGTATCAAACAACCTGAAAAAAGTTGATCAATAACGCTTCTATTTTCGAGACCAAGACTTCTATAGAAGCACTCCAGTAGCAATTTATCTAGTATTCCATGATTTGGGCACTGCTGCAGTAATGCCTTAAATCTCAGCCAAATCTTATGGATAGACTCACCCCCCAATTGCTTGAACGTTAGGAGGTTATCCCTAATATTCAAAAATCTCAAAAGGGAGTGGTTCATTTGGTCACCAGTTTCACCATTTACACTCATTTTTCATGTTTCAACACACAAACACACAAAACCAAACTAAAAATTAAGTAAGTATCACTACAACGAACAAGAACAAAATTTAACTTAACTAAAAATTCTCAACTAACACCACTCCCCAACAGTGGCGCCATTTTAATTTCACGTATCAGGGTACTTCATCCAATACTAAGTGCCAACGATCGTGAGTTGTAATATAACCCAACTAAGTGAGTTGGAGTCGAGTCCCAAGGGAGTGGTTCGTAATTGAGAATCAATAGGCAAGTAAGAATATGCTCAAGTCAATCGTAGCTAAAAAAAATTTACGAATAAAAGCATTGTTCAAGTTAGGGGTGACACAAGTGTCAAATATTAGAGGGGTTTGGTTTCAATTATCTACTAAAACAACAAATATTAGGAAAATAACAATTATGGAGACGGAGTTCTTGGGATGTGATAGGATTATGAGTTAAGATAGACAACCGGGTAATTGCAATTAATAGCAAACAACTACAAATCAGTGAATAAGCTAGACTTTAGTGAGGATAAACTTTCTCTCGAACAATTTACCCCGAATCAAATTGGTTTCTATCGAACACCTATAAGCAACAATTAAGCACAACATTCGCTTTAGTACATTCACTCTCTCAAGCTGAATGTGTGGAAAAGGGTTTAGGGTTCACTCTCTCGAGCTGAACCCATGACAACCCAATACCCACAGACCATCGATTTAGTAATTTTAGTTTTAAAACCTCTCTCTAGAGCAAGCCAAAAACACGAAGTTAATATTGTATTTGCAACTACAACCCATTAAATTCAACCATAATTACTGAACGAAATCACTTTTAAACATCAAATAAACTATCAATTAGTAATACCCAGCAGTTATATCAACCCATAATCACATAATCACATCCCAAGAATAGGGGTTTTAGCTAGACATCATAAAAAGGTAAAAATCGTTACCAAGTTGTGTTTCCATCAACTGGGTAGGATTTGTATTGTCTTTACAAAAGTCTAAGATGAAGAATCTTCAACACCCACTTCCAATTTCTCAAAAATGGAAATCTTCAAAGCTAAGGAAATATTGTCTCCCAAAACTCAATTCTAAGCTCTTAACTTGAAAACTGAATGTTAGATTCTAAAACTGCATCCTAAACTAAGAATTTAAAAATGTATTTATAGTTTTCAAAAATGTATTGCGAAGGACCATTCGGCGCAGTAAGTCGGGATCGCCGATCCGCCCTTTGGTCAATTTCATTGTCTTTTTGCTTTGGCCTTCAGCATCATCAGGTTCTGTAACTTTGGGCGATATGGCACTGCATCATGGAACCGTTCGACGACTCACCGACTGCTCCTTTTTCTCGCCGACTTAATTTTCTCCTTCAGGGCTTGGCACTCTAAAACATTAGGCGAGACCCTGGCCATTTGGTGACTCGCCTAATGGGTTAGGCGATCCTTAGGCCTTCTTTCCTTCGTTCTTTCAGCGGTCTTGTTCCTTTTTATTCAATAGTGTCAGTGCTTTGTCCCTCAATCCAAATACCTGAAATTAAAGGATTTACATAAGTTATTGGTACAAAATATGCATTTGATGATACTAAATCAATTAAAATAAAGCCCTAAATGAGTCCAAATAGTGGACTCATCAGTCCCGCCCTGGCGGAATGATCCCGCACCAGCGGCCATGATGGGGTTAGTTTCCAGGACAACACTTCCTGGAGGTTTTCCCCGTTTCTAGAGTTTTTCATTGACTTCCAGGGCCATAATTAATCATTTAGGATGACCCTCCTAGCTAAGATAGGCATTGTCCACCCCGTTAACCCAACGGTATACACACCAGAACCTTTTCCCACTAATTTAACACAACAAGCATGCACATCCTAAGAATATGCCTATTAATCACACAGTTTATAATGGGTTGCAAAACACGTTAAGGGAACCTTTCATAACAAAAAATTCCACTATCATGTAATAATAACCCTTTTTCTTACATTGTTCCCGACCAATCCCAACTGCCCTGAAACCAGAGTTTCCCTATAGTCACAAGTCGTTCTTTTCCCTTACCCTCTTTATCGATGGTAAGTCCATGCACAACTAACAATTTCATTCCCTCTCATAAGTATATCATGTCACACGTCAAGAATTCGTTTACGAATCACATCATAGTTTATCTCTAGACCTTTGCACATAACCAAGTGATGACTCTCTCTGACAACAAGTTCACGAAAACCCAAGAAATTATAACATACATAATTTCAAACATTAAGGCAAGTACAATGCACACATCAAAATCTAGGCAGGCAACACTGTGCACATAATCACATCATAGCATTCAAGAAAGTAAACTTCATACATTAGCAGTTATTCAGATAACACCATGCACATAATCACAATTTCAAGCTACATTACCCAGGCAAGTCAAAATTATTAACTTACTTCGCTTCATGGATGTCCATTAGCTGATCATCCATGCATTTATATAGCTTCTAAGGCCAGATACCAATTGGAACTTCTCGGTTCCAATTTACCTTGCTTCTGTCCCTTCAGCCGCGACTACGACATCTAATTTACTTTGTTGAGATACCAATTGGAATCTGAAGATACCAATTAGACTCAACCCATACCACAAGCGAAAACCCGCACGGAAAGAGAGAAGAAATGAAATGACTTCCTAGAATGCTTCATAGCTTCTTGAAGATTAGATATGGACGTCAACACACCAATCCACAGGAGTCTATTCCATATTTGCTCTTGTATTGGGAGACCAACAACCTGGGCTCTGATACCAATTTTTCACCGCCCAACCTACCGGGCACGGGCACCTATTCTAACACCTAAGTAGGAGGACCCTTGATCCCCAAATGGTTAAAAACATACGGAAGATTAAGAAAACTCGAGTTAAAAGGAAGTTCATAAGATTTTTATATAATAAAGAGTTTAAACAATCCAAAGTTAAATTAGTAAAATAAATAATGTCCCCAATGATCTAGTCTAAACAAGTACAAGAGCTTCTAAGAATACAGGGTATAAAATACAGTAACTAATTACACAACTCCCACCACGGGGAAGGAAGAGTAGAAGCTGTTGGAGATTGTCTTCGTTGTCACCAATGAAACATCAATGACCCTTCAACCAGACTATGCCAAATGGCATAGCAAGAGTAGTATCAGTACAAACAACACGTACTGGTAGGCATCATCGGTCAACCCGATGCCTACTGCATTATATAAAGAAATCAACCAGCAGGAAACATGCAATAAGAAAGTACACCCCTCAACCTTTATCCTCACGCCTTTACCATTCCTTTATACCTTAAACTTACTAGTACACTTGACTCTAACCCCCTACTCTATCACCCTGCTCGCTCTGTTCTTGATCATAGCTTAACCATTCTATCTCATAAAGGAGTTCCCGAATACAACCACTACCAACCCGGCCAACCACTCACGACATGCCCTCGCTTCTTCTATATCACAATTCAAGCCTTGACCACATAGAATACTAGATCAAGGCTCGCTAATATTTTTGAATACGAATCCCCTTCTCAAGGTAGGACATGTGTACTTTTTGCATCATGAACACTACCCAACTTCTCATTGTTTAAGAACACAAATAACCTCTCTAAAAAAAGTTGATAGCAACACCTGGATCCTTGGTCTCCAGTTACGTGACAACATACATATTGGGGATGATCATTCCCTGTTAATTCTAGTAAACGAGATATAAGCAAGTAATTACAACACAGTAAATACACATATACATGATTAATAATTTAATTATCATTTTAGGAGCAATATACATTTCCCAAATATCAATGACAGATAGATATGAATGTAGTAGTCACAAATGGTCCTCTCATAGAACCCACACCCAAACTGTTAGTGTGTCGAAACGTGACACTCGATCTAATATATATGTAGCAGAACATGACACCCTGTCCAGTATATGTGTCGGAACGTGACACCCGATCTAATATATGTGTCGGAACGTGGCACCTGGTCCAGTCAGCAGAACCACAACCAAAATCCTACCCATAATGAATAGTTCACTGTGTCACATAGTCAAGTAACAGATTCATGGCATGTAATTGTCCATACTTAGTCATTTCATTAGGTTCGATTCATGTGTCTCTATTCACATACATGCATGATACAATGGAGCAATTAACAAGCATATATAGCACAAACGGGAAGTCAAACCATCACCAACCCCTAGTCACCGTGTGAGGCTTACCCCCGCTCCATGGTACACATCATATTTAACAACTAAGAGTACATGTACAACCATCTCTTTTTATGTGGCGAAGGCCTAAACATGAATTGTACCGTTAATTAGCAATATATTACGTAGTGAGCACGAATTTACGACTACTCAAGTAAGTAAACCTAGCCTACCTGGGCGCCAAGCAGCTGTAGGGGGATTGTAGCTCCAATCCTGGCTTTCGATCAACGAGATGGTAGATTTTGTCCGGGAATCAGCGAGTTTTCGTCAACCTTACACTAGCAATATATTTCTCCTTCCTTCCTAAGCCTAGAGAAACCTTTTGAGGGTTTCTGGGGTGACCCTCACCTCTTTTTGGTACTTCAGGAAAAAAAAGAAAATAAGACTTCGCGTCATTTAGTTCTTCCCTCCGACCATCCCGCTCTGGCGCTCCCATCCCGCTGGGGCGTCGCCACTGTAGCGGCATCATCCCGCTCTGGCGGGATAATAGGGTCTAGTTACTCACGACGTTTGTTCCTTCATAAGTAATGATGGTTCGGGTCTTTACAAATTATGAGTTTTATTCAAAATTCGTGCTGACAACATCTTATAAAATAAAAATAATGTACTAAAACTAAAAAGAAAGATAGATGAGAAAATAACAAGTATAGTAGTTTTCTTTTTACGTGTTCTTATATTATTTCTTTGTTACAAAAATAGAGAGAGATATACATGTATATACTGGGGCACCAAGTATATTGCATGGATATCTAATTTACAACACCTAGTATATTGTGTGTATATCTATCTTACAACACAAAGTATATCTATTATACAACACAAATTATATTGTGTGTACATTCATTCTTTAACAAAAAGTATATTATATGGACATCCATCCACAACAAATTGATATATATTATAATCAGTAGCTTTTTATACTTTATAATTGCTTCACTCTCAACATTTTTGGGCAAAAAATTTCATATCAAGTTTATTTTCTCTTCTAGAGTTGACAATCTCCCTTCCTTTACCATCTTTTTATTTATCTGTTGATCAAGTTTATCTACATGCCATTCTTTTTGTATTTTTGTTACTCATTATCTTCTCTTTTTTCGTGAAATCAATGATAATGTGAATTTCCATTTCTTTCCTTTTTATTCGAACTTCAAAATTATTTGTAACCACTTTATGATGTTATTATATTTTTTTTAAATTTTCAGTAGATCTATATTGATATGTAATGACTCTTTATGTCATTTTCTTTGTTTTTAGTTTTTAAAGCTTTTCTTTAGTGACCCCACATCATTTTTGACTTGCTGGGACTAATAGTTCAGTCACTATATCATTCGTTTGGTTTTTATACAAAGTTTTCCTGTCCTGGAGCTATGAAGTTTGACTATTTTATTATACCCAAAACATCAAGTAAACGATCTCAAAATATAATTATGCTGCTTTATTAGCTATGGAACATTGATTTTAGTCTAGATAAACCCTTGGTTAAGTTTCTGAGGTTGTTGCACTTATTTTGAGCAACCTTATGGCTTTTGGAAAAAAAATGGAGCCTTGGGTTTGGGACCCACTTTTTTTGGAGACAATATTTGATGATTGTTTTGACATTTTCATTGAGTCTAGAATATCGAATTTGATGAGGTAGCATAATTTGTTTGCATGTACGGGGGTTTTGAATGAATCTCGAGCCCTCGTCTAAGCATTTTTGCCAACTCCAAGTTGAGCTGGTGCACCCAGTTTTGTTCTTTGCGTCACACATTTGAAGCCGCATTTGCAAAGGTGTCACGACCCAAAGAATACCATAGATGTGATATGATGTATAACACCCCGAGATCCCTATACAACCCACTTGACATACATACAACACAATATAGAAGAGTTTAGGTAAGGAGTCCAATGTTATAAAGAGAGTTTAAAGGAAAATGCAGACTCATAACTATGTCTTGACAAGTCCTTCTAAAACATAACAAGAGTGGCTGGAACGTAACCCATAAATCACGTACAAAGTCAGGATAGTAAAAGAAAACATAAACAATAAAATTTTCGGGACCTTACCCTCGGAGTCGGAGGACTCACCAATCAATTAGTCTGAATTATCAATCCAAACTAACCATGAATAGGAGGATAAAGATAATCTGACCCTACATTATAAGACAATGTAGGCACACATATGCATTAGTACATGGAATGTACTATGTATGATGGAAATGTTAAAAAAAAACATAAATGTGATCATATGAGGACATTAAACAAGAATATGCATGAACAAGCTAAAAATATATTAAAACCTTTAAAGGAGAATCATAAATCATGAAGTATGAACATGGTCAATTGTCACGACCCAGGGGTACCCCCTAGACGTAACATGGCATACAAAACACCGAGAGGCCTCATATAAGCCACTTAGCTTTCATAACATAAGATAATATAAAGGAGAAGAAATTTAAAACATTTTTCAACCAACGTCAAAGTTTTATATCAAAAAGCGAAAGTCTATTACACTTGTCTCAAACCATCTTAAACATGAATATATTGGGACACAACCCATACATAGTGTTCAAAACATGAAATGAAAGGAAATAAGAGAAATGGTGGTCATATCCTCGAATGCTATGAGGACTCACCAATCTTCAAGTCTTGCTCTACTAAGATCCTAACTACGGGGATGAGAGTTGATATCGCCAGACCCTACATTTGGATAAGAAATGTAGGCAAGAGTATGCGTTAGTATAAGTACGTACTAAATATGATAGCTAACATAAACATCCACATAAGCATAAGAGATAACAACATAAGTCATAAGCATAGTCAATGCACATAAATCATCATAACATAGGAGGGATATTTCTTGAAGTAACCTCAACTTATCTTTAGTCAAGACTTGGGTCATCCACCTCTGGTCAAGCATATCATGGAAGGCAACTCAAGCAAAAATACAAGCTTATCATTCATCATACATAGTCTAGCTTATATTTAATAGACATGGGGAATCGCCTCTTGCCTTACTTTAAAGGAACATGGGTAGTCGCCTCTAGTCCTTATATAGATCATGGGTACTCGTATCTAGTCCACCTTAACATATGTATCATGGGTATTCACCTCTTGTCCAACATCATGTGACATGGTATTCGCCTCTTGTCATTCTATAAGGATCATGGGTATTCGTCTCTTGTCCAATCATATCATAAGAAGGTGGGGAGTCACATCTTGTTCAACTTTAAGGAAAAAGGGTTAATCGCCTCTTTATCCTACTTCATGGAATACGAGTAATCGCCTCATATCCATCTCATTTGGAGGTCATGGCTAATCGCCTCTAGCCTTATCAATATATTAGTCATTAGCATTAGATTCATTTTAGGTGAGCAATACTTTCAACCTAGAATCATTCAATGTGAGAAAGCCTTTCACATTCATACTTACGCAATTCATGTGGGAACTATCCCTTCCACAACAATCACATCAATAATCAACAATTCATCATATATGCTTTACTCTCAAATAACTACTCATCATAATCACCCTATATGCTTCAATCTCAAGCAATTCATAATGTATCTCATCCATCCTATAAGAATACATCTAGCCCACAAATTCCCCTTTCATGGATCAAATCCATCTATATCAAATTCATCTTAGAAAACATGGGTTAAGAATGGGTACATGTAAATTCATTCTAAAAATATGTAATCCTATCAATTTAAGCATAAACAATTATAAACCCAATCATTTGGATCAACATAAATCAAGACCTACAACATTAGAAGAAAACGCTAACTCAAATTGGGGAATTTCTACTTTTCAATTGGGGAATCTTGGGGGCTACATGGATGAAAGGATTCCATGGATGAAAAGCCATCATACCTTGATTACAAATCCCACAAATGCTTGAGGATTGGAGACTTGACCTTGATCCTAGCTCCAACTCTTTCTTTTTCTTCAAGTTCTAGAGAGAGAAATATTTGAGAGGAAGACTTTGAGTTTCTTTTGGTGAATTTGAGAGAATTAGTTGAACGAACTAATTTGAGGGTTGAAATCATTTATATAGGAGGTCCTAAACATAGACAAAATGACATGGTATAAGAACTAATTAATTAGGAAAATACCCAACTACCCCTAAACTTAACTGCCAACTGACCACCGACCTTCCACCCACGAACCCAGTCGACGGACCGTGGTCTGACCCACTACCCATCCTGGTCGACCTTGGTTTGGGGTCAGAAGATGGTTTTTGGGCCATCGATCCACGGACCCTAAGCACGGACAGTGATCTGGCGTACGGTCCGTAGGTCAGGCAGTGGTCCTGGGCCTCTATAACTTAGCCAAGGTGGCCAACCCACGGACCGACCTATGGTCCGTGTTTCAACCCACGGGTCGTGGTTGGCACCTGCAACTTCCCAAAATCTGATCCTTTTCCCTTTTTTCGGATATGGGGTTTCACAATATCTTCCCCTTGGGATCATTCTTCCTCGAATGAGATTCAACTGGTTCTAAAAGATTAAGAGAGGAACTAACAACCCAACCTATAATGCAATGCATACAACTGAGGAGGAACTATCGTCTCCAAGCTAAGGCATTCTCAAAACATCATATGAAGGGTGAATGTAACTCTATCAGGTCATTATGCATGCAATGCACATAAATAAAGAGGAAACATCAAATCCAAGCTAATCAACTCAAATTCATCTTAAGGGAAGGTAGAAACTACATCTAGCAACCCAATATGCATGAAATTTCAACATTTACTCATGTTCAAGGAGGAATTACCTTCTCCAAGCTAAAAACATGCTCAACACAATCTCATTGAGATCATATGCAATTTGTTCTCAAAAGCATATCTAAAGCATGTTCATCAATTCATATCATGGAGTCTATAGGCAACTCATACTTAATGCACTACAACATGAGGAAAATCAATCATATAAACTCATTTTCTTTCAAGACACAAGTTTTCATGTACATGCATAACATAAGGAAATCATGGGAACATCTAAAACACACATGATTTCAAACAAGGAGTAAATTATGAGGAAACTCATTACCTCAAGCTAGAGTAGAAGGAAAAAGATGAGGATATCAGGACTTCATACCGGCCTTGGCCTCCTAAGTAGCACCCTCAACTAAGTGATTCCTCCACAATACTTTCACGGAAGCAACTTCCTTGTTTCTCAACTTCTTAACTTGCCGGTCTAAGATATCCGGTACCTCTTCATAAGAGAGACTTTCATCAAACCCCAAGCCTTCTAGGGGAACTATGTATGTCGGATCTCTAACACACTTCTTAAGCATAGAGACATGGAACACCGGATGCACCATTGCCAAATCATTCGGTAAATCAAGTTCATAAGAAACTTCGTCCACACATCTCAAAATTTGATACGGGCCTATGTATCGGGGACTAATTTTCCCTTTCTTCTTGAATCTCATCACACCCTTCAAGGATGAGATTTTCAAGTAGACCCAATTACTAATCTCAAACTTAAGGTCTCTTTTTCTAACATCGGCATATGAGTTTTGTCAGTTTTGGGCTATTCTCAACCTCTCTCTAATAAGCCGAACTTTATCCATAGCCTCATGAACTAATTCGGGTCTTGTCAAAGCAACTTCACCCACTTCAAACCACCCTATGGGAGATCTACACCTCCTACCATAAAGATCTTCAAAGGGGGTCATACCAATACAAGAATGGTAGTTATTATTATAAGCAAACTCTATCAAAGGCAAAAGATCATCCCAATTTCCCTTGAAATCGATGACACATGCTCTCAACATATCCTCTAAAGTTTAGATAGTTCGCTCCGCTTGCCCATCAGTTTGTGGTTGAAAAGTCGTGCTAAGTTTCACTTTAGTTCCAAGACCCTTTTGGAATGACTTCCAAAAATGAGAAGTAAACTGGGTACCTCTATCAGAGATAATAGACAAGGGCACACCATACAACCTTACCATTTCCCTCAAATATAACTTAGCATAGTCTTCCTCCGTATAAGAAACTTTGACGAAAAAGAAATGGGCTGATTTCGTCATTCGTTATACTATGACCCAAATTGAATCATATTGTAGCCGAGTACGTGGCAACCCTACTATAAAGTCCATATTAAAGTTTTCCAACTTCCAAGTAGGAATGCTAATGCCTTGGGATAAACCTCCCAGTTTCTGATGCTCAACTTTCAATTGTTGGAAATTTGGACACTTAACCACAAATCCCACAATATCCTTCTTCATCCCATTCCACCAATAGACCTCCCGCAAGTCACGGTACATCTTGGTGGCTCCTGGGTGAATAAAATATCGAGAACTATGGGCTTCTGTCAAGATTTGTTCCCTTAAGTCATCAACATTTGGAACACATAATCGACCTTCGTATCTAAGCACCCCATCCTCCCCCTTGGGAGAAAGCCTCAACGGACTTCTTGAGCACCGTTTCTTTCAATTCTACCAAAGTCGGATCTAGACATTGCGTAGCTTTCACATCACTCACAAAAGACGATTCAGAACCATTATGGACCATAACACCTCCCTTGGGAGAGTCCATCAACCGAACACCCAAACGAGCCAATCTATGTACATCTCGTACCAATTCCTTCTTATCATCATCAATGTGAGAAACACTACCCATAGACAATCAACTAAGAGCATTTGCCACTACATTCGCCTTACCAGGGTGATAGAGAACACTTATATCATGATCTTTCAATAACTCAAGCCACCTTCTTTGGAAAATATTTAGATCCTTCTGATTAAACACATATTGCAAGTTCTTGTGGTCGGTGAATACATCTAGATGAACACCATACAAATAGTGCCTCCATATCTTTAAGGCAAAAACCACCGCTGCTAATTCAATATCATTGGTCGGATAATTCTTCTCATGTGCCTTAAGTTACCTAAAAGCATAGGCAATAACCTTTATGTTTTGCATAAGAACACAACCCAATCCAATTCTCGATGCATCACAATATACCACAAAATCGCCCGTCCCTTCCGATAAAGTCAAAACCGATGCGAAAGTAAGTCTATCTTTCAACTCTTGGAAAATTTTCTCACATAATTCGGACCATACAAACTTAGCATTCTTTTGAGTCAAAGATGTCAATGGAGAGACAATAGAAGAAAACCCCTCAACAAACCGTCAGTAATAACCGACCAAACCCAAGAAACTTCTAATGTCCGAAGGTAATAGAGGTCTAGGCCAACTCTTGATCGCATCCATCTTCTTAGGATCTACCTCAATACCTTTACTAGAAATAATATGACCAAGGAAAGCTACGAACCTTAACCAAAACTCACACTTGCTAAATTTTGCAAAAAGTTGTTGTTACTTAAGGACTTGCAACACAATCCTCAAATGATCAGTATGCTCATTCTCGCTCTTTGAGTAGATCAAAATATCATCAATGAACACTATCACAAACATGTCAAGGTATTGTCTAAAAACCCTAATCATCAAATCCATAAGTGCCGCCGGAGCATTAGTCAACCAAACGACATCACTAAAAACACAAAATGACCATATCGGGTTCTAAAATCCATCTTCGGAATATCATCCTCTTTCACCCACAATTGGTGATAACTCGATCTTAGGTCGATCTTAGAGAAGTAACTTGCACCTTGAAGTTGGTCAAGCAAATCATCTATCCTTGGAAGAGGATACTTATTCTTAATGGTCACCTTGTTCAACTACGATAGTCAATACACATTCGGAGTGAACCATCCTTTTTCTTAACAAACAAAACTGGAGCACCCCATGGAGAGATACTCGGTCGGATGAAACTCTTATCTAAAAAATCCCTCAATCATTCCTTTAACTCTTTAAGTTCTACCGGAGCCATTCTATAAGGAGGAATAGAAATAGGTTGCGTATCTGGGAGAAGGTCAATACCAAAATTTATTTCCTATTCGGGAGGAATACCGGGTAAATCAAATGGGAACACTTCCGGATACTCACTAACAATGGGGACCGACTCAAGACTAGGGGTTCAAAATTCATATCCCTCACACTAACTAAATGGTATAAGCAAACCTTAGGAATCTATTTATATAGCTTTGAGAAAAGAAATGAATCGACCTTTCAGCATAGAATTTCTTCCCTTCCATTCTAGGATAGGCTCACTCGGGAACTGAAGCTTGACTACTCGAGTTCTACAATCAATAGAAGCATAACAACATCAAAATCTAGCAGCTCAAACTCTACCAAGTCAACAAGAGTAACTCTATAGGATAAGGAGATGAGACACTTTCTATATACCCTTTCAGACAACACAGAATCTCCAACAAGAGTAGAGACAGAAAAAGGGTTAAACCACACTTTGGGAAACACATCAAATCTCATAGCCATAGATGGTGTCACAAAAGACAAAGTAGCATCGGCATCAAGTAAAGCATA
Source organism: Solanum piurae (assembly GCA_029582685.1). Classification (NCBI taxonomy): domain Eukaryota; kingdom Viridiplantae; phylum Streptophyta; class Magnoliopsida; order Solanales; family Solanaceae; genus Solanum; species Solanum piurae. The sequence continues at coordinate 23,147 of JAJOOO010013108.1, forward strand.
TACATCTAGTTGGAAAACTTTCAACATACCTATAACCACATCGGCAGAATCCTCTTGTTCACCTCAAGTTAGAAGACCATAAAACCTATTTTACTTAGGAGCATTAGCACCCGAACAACTTGGACCGGATGAAGGGTAGGGTTGAGCCCTACGATGATTATCTCCTTCATTATTAGTGATAAACCCAAATTACACCTTTATTAAAGAAATATAACCAAATAATTGATTGTTGTTTAAGTAACAAGTGAGAAAAATTCAAACTTAAAGTTATCAATATGAGAGAGAAACTAGAGTGTACGTGTTCCCCATAAGCTCTTAACTCGGTAATCCAAATAATAATAATCCTTTCGTACTAATTTACCTGCAAAGTTGGTAAGATAGGTATCCCTAGGTGATTGGTCCTCCAAAAAAGGAATTTCACTACGAACCTTGGTCCGGCTACAAATGTATACTTTACTAACCTTACATTTACCTCAGATTAGACATCTCATCAATGTATGACTTAGTTTTACCCTCACACCAATTGATATTAGACTATTAGATAACATCCACTAAATCTCTATTGATAATTATTTTCTCATTGACTACCTCCTTGGTCCGGCAAGTAGCAACGAGGCGGGTAATAATGCGTGCACTCGTTAAAAAGACTTCTAAGAGAAAGAATTGCCAATACATACAAAAACACTATTCAAGAATTACTTAATTATTATTCATACATTGTTAATTGCTCATGGTTCCCACAACCCTAGCTGTGGATTTAGCTACTCATGCTTGAAAGAACACAATTCATGTTTTGATAAGAAGAATTCATGAACTTACGATTAGAGTAGAAGAAACCCAAAATATTCAATTGAATTTCAAAGTCAAAATTTTGTAAAACGAAATCCAGAAATCAAATTGCTAAAGTTGCAAGTTAATTCCACAAAATACCAAGAACTAAAAGTAAACAACAATGTCTAACCCTAAAAAACGAGGTTTACATACCCTATTTACAGAAAAACATGTCTTAAACATAAAGGAAACAAAATAAGGAAATAAACTTCTAGAATGCCACATCAATCGACGACAAGAACTACGGACCGTGGGTCGACCTACAGTCCATAGGTCCCCTTCCGTGGCTCCACACTTAGGATTTCTCATCAGGTACTGGAACTTCAACTCTCTGAATCCATTCGACAGATGTGCAGGACGGCCCGTTAGTTGCTCTGTAGTACCATACTTAGTCAGACTTTCCTGATGCTCCATCTACACCTGCCCATCGACGGACCGTCAAAGGACCTACGGTCCGTGGATCACGTCTGTGGGTGGCTCATTCTACATAATTTCAGTTGTCATCTCACTCAACCACGTCCAAGCCTATTTCTTGCAAACATAACACATAAAACATTATTTCTAATACAAAATGGCCCTAGACACACAACACACTTAAGTGAAATGTATCAAAAATATCGTAAACTCACGGTATATCAACACCCTCAACTTAAACTTGTTGTTTGTCCGCAAGCGACACACTAACACTCTAAACGACACTTGTGTAGAAGCAAACATTCAAACTCAAGCAATCACATGACTATCTATTCCCTTAAATCCCTTATTTACTGCAAACCTTTTTATCTAGACTCAATAATCTAACTCATACGGATCAAGATATGACAAAGATCGACCAATAAACACCACAACATACACTTTTCACAATCGCCAAGGTACCAACTTTCCAACAACGTAACTAGTGCCCTCACTTCACACGAAATCCTTTTCACAAAATAGTTATGAATTTTGAGTTTTAGGATTCATTCAACACTCACGCTTAGAAGTGACTTCAAGTACAGTTAGTGCTCAATACCATAGGCTTGCCCTTATTTTCATTGCATAGACTCTCCAAACTAGTTGCTAGGATCACTATAGGACTTTCCTAGCTTGTAACATACGTTCAGGGTCAGGTAGGATATATTTGGATACTTTTTAGTGACTTTCTTCCCTCCTTGACATTACATTGGCTTTTTACCTCTTTTCTCAACCTATTTTTAACATCCTTTAATTTTACTTTCTTTCCCTTGATTCTTTTCAACACAGATGTGACTTTTGACTTTATGGCTCTTATTTATCACTTTCTTCTTTTTCTTTCACTTGGGTTTTCTTTATTTCTTTCAGCACTTTTGTTTATCATCTTTTTGCTTCTTTTGCACAAAGTTACAACTTTTTCTTTTCTGTTTCTCTCTTCAACACGCAACTCTTTTCATACCTTTTTTCTTTCAGTTTCCTTTTTCACAACCACCGTCAACTTATGTGTTTAGCATGAGTTGAGGTGCACAATATCCAATGTCGGACCAGGGCCAAGATCAAGGTAAATTTTTGAATTAGCCACTCTCAACTTAGGCTTTTGGCGTAAGTCAAGGTGCACATGTCAAAGGAGGGACCGTGGCCTAAACAATTATTATAGGGAAGGTGAGTTAGGTGAATTCAAAGAAGTGGTCTCTCTTAGGCTCAAATATTTGGATCAAAGGGAACATTGATTTCATTTGGTTGGATCATTTTAGGCTTTAGTGGACTAATTTGAACAAGGGCCTATGATCACTTCCCAAATTCTAGCCTAGATTATCTTAGCAGGACCAACGGGGAAAGTTCTAGATTGGCTCATACTGTCTGAACATTCAACATTTCTCACACACTCTTGGCATATTGTTTCATTATCACATTATCAGATTACCCAGTTCAAGTTTTAGCTTAAGTCATGAGGTCAAATCGGTTCTTTATCCTGTCATATTAAGATCCAACACATTCAACTCATCAAGACTATAGATCTAGCACATTTCAAAAGTTTTAGACGGGTATCATTTCATGCTCATTATGCCATCATGCTTTCTATTCTTCAACTTACTTCTACACATACAATCCTAAACATGTCAGTTCAATAGAAATTAAAATAGTCTCTTAGGGGAAAAGAACACAGGCAAGAAAACCCCAAGAGAGGATTATGAGTTAGGTTACTCAGACTTCACCCTATCACTCACAATCCATTTACCCCACCCCCAACAAAATAAAGTGCAATTGTCCCCAATGCACAAAAAAAATCACAAGTAAAGGATCGGGTGAAGCAAACCTGTGACCTATATGCGCCGAAGACCACCCAAGAAGCAGGTGTGTCCATTTTCCCGGATCCCGCAGGATCAACACTTGGAACGCCGTCAGTAGCACTCCTATCTACTATCCCAGCACTCTCAGTAGTGATCACACTGCCAGATGGTCCAACACCTATATCTCTGGCACACTGATGTCTCCGCCCCTCATTACCTATGGATGCCCTCCGAGCCTCTCAGTCTGTTGTCGCTCCTTCTTCCTCAATCTCTCAGCCTCAGCATCATCAGAAGTATGAGAGGAGCGGGGCACTTCCCCGGCAGCGGTGCCAAAATTTGATTATCCCAAATTACACCTGTATTAAAGAAGTATAAGCGGTCGTTGTTAAATAAAGAACCCAACTTGTAGGTTAGGGTCCATCCCACAAGGAATACAATTCAGACATAAACTTGACTCACTTTTATATTTGTTTAGTCAATTTATTTACGAGATAAGTAAATAAAAAGGAGGGATTTTTAGAAACAAATAACTGATTGTTGTTTAAGTAACAAGTGAGAAAAATTCAAACTTTAAGTTATCAATATGAGAGAGAAACTAGGGTGTATGTGTTCCCCATAAGCTCTTAAGGCGGTAATCCTAGTAATAGTAATCCTTTCCTACTGTTTTACCTGCAAAGTTGGTAAGATAGGTATCCCTAGGTGATTGGTCCTCCAAATAAGGAATTTCACTTTGCACTTTGTCCGGCTACAAGTGTATACATTACTAACCTTACCTTTACCTCAGATTAGACATCACATCAATGTATGACTTAATTTCACCCTCACACAAATTGATATTAGACTATTAGATAACATCCACTAAATCTCTGTTGATAATTGTTTTCTCATTGACTACCTCCTTGGTCCGACAAGTAGCAACGAGGCGGGTTATAACGTGTGCATTCGTTAAACAGACTTCTAAGTGAAAGAATTACCAATACATACAAAATCTCTATTCAAGAATTACTTAATTATTATTCATACATTGTTAATTGCTCATGGTTCCCACAACCCTAGCTATGGATTTAGCTACTCATGCTTGAAAGAACACAATTCATGTTTTGATAAGAAGAATTCAAGAACTTACGATTAGAGTAGAAGAAATCCAAAATCTTCAATTGAATTTCAAAGTCAAAATTTTGTAAAACGAAATCCAGGAATCAAATTGCTAAAGTTGCAAGTTAATTCCACAATATACCAAGAACTAAAAGTAAACAATAATGTCTAACCCCCAAAAATATGGTTTACATACCCTATTTATAGAAAAACATGTCTTAAACAAAAAGAAAACAAAATAAGGAAATAAACTTCTAGAATGCCACATCAATCGACGACTAGAACTACGGACCGTGGGTCGACCTACGGTCCATAGGTCCCTTTCCGTGGCTCCACACTTTGGATTTCTCATCAGGTACTGGAACTTCAACTCTCTGAATCCATTCGACAGATGTGCAGGACGGCCCGTTAGTTGCTCTGTAGTACCATACTTAGTCAGACTTTCCTGATGCTCCATCTACACCTGCCCATCGACGGACCGTCAAAGGACCTATGGTCCGTGGATCACGTCTGTGGGTGGCTCCTTCTACATAATTTCAGTTGTCATCTCACTCAACCACGTCCAAGCCTATTTCTTGCAAACATAACACATAAAACATTATTTCTAATACAAAATGGCCCTAGACACACAACACACTTAAGTGAAATGTATCAAAAATATCGTAAACTCACGGTATATCAACACCATCAACTTAAACTTGTTGTTTGTCCGCAAGCGACACACTAAAACTCTAAACGACACTTGTGCAGAAGCAAACATTCAAACTCAAGCAATCACATGACTATCTATTCCCTCAAATCCCTTATTTACTGCAAACCTTTTTATCTAGACTCAATAAGCTAACTCATGCGGATCATGATAAGACAAAGATCGACCAATAAACACCACAACATACACTTTTCACAATCGCCAAGGTACCAACTTTCAAACAATGTAACTAGTGCCCTCACTTCACATGAAATCCTTTTCACAAAATAGTTATGAATTTTGAGTTTAAACTTATAAATTTTTTGAAAGGAATTTTAATCCTTTAAAATTGATTTACACTAACATTTGTGATATGAAGTCAACACCATCTCTTGGTGGGAAAAAGTGTTTCATAAATTTTATTGACAATTGCACTAGATAGTGTTATTTCTATTTGCTGAATGGTAAGGATGAAGCAATAGAAACATATAGGCAATATAAAACTGAAGTTGAAAATCAGTTCAATAACAAGATTGTCATGATTAGAAATGGTAGATGTGGAGAATATGAATCTTCTTTTGCAGAAATATATTTGGAAAATGGAATCATCCATCAAATTACTGCACATACTCACCTCAATCTAATGAAATTGTTGACAGAAAAAAACCGAACTTTGAAAGAAATGTTGAATGTCATACTTTTAAGTTCAGGTTTACCACAAAATTTGTGGGGGTGCTATCATTATAGCAAAAGAGAACAACAAAAAGTTTGTTTTTTCAGAAAGAGAGGAACAAAAGTTTTATTTGTTAGTAAAGGGAGCAACAAACGAAAAAACTTTTATTTTTTAAGAAAGGGAGCAACAAATAGTTTTGTTTGTTCAAACTTTGTTGTATCTTGATAGAGAACTGCTTGTCACCCCTTAAAGTATATACAAGCAATAACTCTTGAAAGATAGTGATCTAACAATTTTCAATACAGTTTATTCCATATGATAAATGGAAATGTGGGAACTATTTTCAAACGGGCCAAAATAGGACCTAAGACTGTGGATTGTATGTTCATTGGATATGCTACAAATAGTAAAGCATGTCAATTTATGGTCCATATGTCCGAACCGTCGGATAGTTAAGTGAAGGGTCTAAACGACCTTGGAACGAACCAAAGATGAATGTACTTAATAAAGAGATTCAGAGGCGTAGTAAATGTCAATGGACAAATTACTTCCTTCGAGTTTGATTTTATAATATTTCTTCTTGAAAATGAGTCTCATAATGTAACACTCCAGAAAATGATAAGTTAAACTAGAGTCTAAACGTGGGATGAACGTCTTAAATGATAGTATAGGGGTCAAGGCCATGAGGCAAGTGTCATGGCCAAGGGGCCAAGGCTGCCCCTAGCCATTAGCAACTGCCTCAACCTTCATGAGAAGGACCACGAGTTGTGGTCCTCACCACGGCTCGTGAAGGTGAGTGTGGTCTTGTCATGGCCAAGGAAGTTGATCACCAAATTCCCTATCTACTGCCTCAACTCCCACGGCCATCACCATGGGCCGTTGTCATGACCACGACCATGGGAGGTGCTCGTGGAGTTGCCTTAGGGAAATGAGCAAGGCCCCGATTGGAGAGGATACTGCCTCAAGGACCATAGGAGAGACCACGGCTCGTGGTCTTAACCATGGATCGTGGAGCCCCTCGTGGTGATGCCTTGGGCGTGTAGGCCTTGTGCCATCTTGGAGAGGTTACTACCTCAACCCTCCACGGGTATGACCACGTGTCGTGGTCCACTTCACGAGCCGTGAAGGGGACCGTGGAGATGACTTGGGCTCATGAGCAAAAAGCCTCAAACGCCAAGGGACTGTCCCAATCTTCACAATAGGGACCACGAGTCGTGGTCCTCACCACGGCTCATGAAGATGGGTGTGACAACTGGATGGGGACCTTTAGTGAGGGTCAATTAAGTCCTTCCCTATTTTCGTCCAATCAAGTGAAGGGTGTTTTGGGTATTTTAGGGGGTGGTTTATATATGATTTTAAGTCATTTTAAATCTATTTTCAAGACCTAACTCAAATTCCCAAAATAAATTCCAAAATCCTCTCTTCTCTCTCTAAGAAGTTCCTCCATTGAAGAACAAAGAAGAAGGTCAAGGTTAGGGTTCAAGCTCCAAGATTTTCACTCCAAATTCGTGGGAAAAAATCAACCAAGGTATGGGAACCTTGATTCATGGAATATTTTTATCCATGAAGCCCTCTCAACTCAATTTCGAAAATGGGTTTATTGTTCAAAAAATAGGGTTTTCATTCTAGCCATGGGTTCTTCCTAAAACATTTTCATTATGTTATATGATGTATATTATGGACGATTTGATGTTTTAATAGTGATTTTATAGTGAAACTTCTCATGAACCCATGAACTACCCCATGACCCCAATTTCATGAATTTCAATGAAGGTGTTGATGTATATGATTTCTACTATGAATTGTGATTATGATTAATTTTTTTATGAAACCTTGTCTTATTCATGTTGATAATAGTATATCTTAAATGTAATTGTGAGACCGGTTCATGACCTTGAAAGGGGTAAATTGTGAAGGATTGTTCATGATTGTTGACTGTTATTGATGAACTTATGAACTCATTTGAAAGGTGAGAATCCTATGACTATTGTGTGAATTGAGGTGTTGTTGGAAGACTAATTTCCCCTATCTTTATACATATTAATGTATAATTTGTCTAAGATGATGTTGATGTTGTTGTGTTGATTGAAAGGATAATTCTCATGAAAACACTATGAATAATGAGGTGAAAGTTACTCACCCTATAATGATGTTTCTAAGGTGAAAGGTAGTTCTCACTTAAGTGAATCTATGAGCTAGTTAGTGAATTTTATTGAGCGAAGGGTAAAGTATGCCTTCACACATGTAGACACAATTCCATGCTAATTATGTATAATAGAAAAATAATGCATAGTACTGAGTGGATATGGACAATGAGGAAAAGGCCCCTCTGCTAATGCAATAGGTTGGGTCATCTATAGTAAACTCATGAGATGGAAGCTCCTCCGCTAATGCAATAGGTTGGTTCATCTATAGTAAACTCATGAGATGGAAGCTCCTCCGCTAATGCAATAGGTTGGGTTTCTAGTAGCAATCTCCCTATCCCATAACTATGTGCCAAACATAGGAATTAGCTAGTGGATCCACTTAGAAGATAAATATGATTCGTTCTACCTTTGGCAAGTAAGAACGCCTTCTTTCGGTGTGGTGTTATATGACACCGGATTACATGTAGCTCACATGGTCTATGTCGGTTATGGCTAATCTTCCCTAACAATAATAATAATAATAATAAGATAATGGATATGATGGGAACTATACTATGACTTCTTAATGGGTTTACTTGGTAGGAGTGGAGGTATGGGCCTTCACTTTTACATTGGACAAGGAGATTCATTAGGACGTTATGGAATGGTATCCTTATGGTATGATAAGATATGAATAGATGACTTTCTTATGTTTAGCTCATGTACTTGTATAATTCCTCATTTATGACTATGGATCATGGTAAGCTTGAATATGATGTTAATGGATATGTGGCCTCAAAGGGATGCTTAGTAAGGTTAGTATTATGGGATGTCAACCATACATTGCACAAGTGTTCTTATAGGTTGTTAAGGTATTGATATTATTATGTTATGAGTGCATTGTGACTATAGCTTGTCTTCTATGTTGAAAAATCCATGTTTGCTTTCCAAACTTGATAAATGCAAACTTCCAAGAAAAATGTCCTATTTAGCATATTTAAATATTTTTATGCATGTTTCCATACTTAGTACATATTTGTGCTAACCCCTTCTTTTCTGCATACTATGAGTGTAGGTCCCGGACGTTGATTCATTACTTCCTTCTTCAAAGTAAAGCTTGGGTCGACTATTCCCTAAGTTTTTGTGAGTCCTCCAGTTTGAGGACCAGATGTTTATTTCAATCTTAGTTTCATTAGTATTTTATTATGTTAAGACTTTCATTAATGTAAAGGATTAAGTCCCTAACTTCGTACTCTTATGTTTAGATGGTTTTAATGAAACAAGTCTAGTATTTCCACAACCTGACTTCTATTTAGAAAAGTTTTAATTTTTTGCATTATTTCTTATGACATTATGTGTATGATTATGCTAAGGGTTTGTATGTGACCCCTTCGGGCTCAACTACGCCATGTTACATCTAGGGAGTAACCCCGAGTCGTGACAAACTTGGTATCAGAGCATAAGGTTTTGGAAATAATATTTAGGATTGATGTCTCATGAAACCACATCTAATGGATTCTTGTTCATGAATGTGAAGCGCGCCACACTTATGAGTGAGAATCTATAGGATGGTTAGGAATTTTCCCTTCTTTCATTACTCTATATTCGTGCTTGGAATCCTATACCTATGATCTCCTTTCTAATCCTTTTCTTACGATTATAGGAAATGAATACAAGGAGAGGTAATGCAAGGGGAGGGAAAGAGGAGAATGTCAATGAGGGGGATCCTCCCCAACCTCCTCTGAATCCTCAAGTTCCTGATGAAGAGGGAGCTATGACTAATGTGAATATTAGGATGGCTCTCCAGACACTGACTCAGGCTTTAACGGATCAAGTCACTAGGGATGCAAGAGTTCAACCGAATCTGAATGCTAGAACAACCGCTTCTAGGATTAGGGATTTCACTAGAATGAATCCCCCTACCTTCCATGGCTCCAAAGTGGATGAGGATCCACAAGGCTTTCTAGATGAAGTGTTGAAGGTGGTTGATGCTACGGGAGTAACTAATCGTGAGAAGGCGAAATTGGCCGCCTACCAACTGAAGAACGTAGCTCAGGTTTGGTATGAACAGTGAAAAGGGGAGAGAATTGTGAGAGAGGGCCCGATTGATTGGGAAGCATTCAAGTCGGCTTTCCTTGATAGGTTTTTTCCACTGGAATTGAGAGAGAGAAAGATGCAGGAATTCATCAACCTTCGCCAAGGAGGTTTGACTGTGAAAGAATATGGCCTTAAGTTCATGCAATTGTCTAAGCATGCTCCAACCTTAGTAGCAGACTCGAGGTACAAGATGAACAAATTTGTTATGGGGATATCTCCTTTGGTGGTAAACGAGTGTCGTTCGGCAATGCTCATTCCAAGCATGAACATTTCACGCCTTATGGTTCATGTCGAACAGATTGAAGAAGAAAAGCTCAGGAAGGCAGGTAGAGAAGTGAAGAGGACAAGGGTATATGATAGCAATTCGTCTAAGGGCAGATTTGAGTTTCAAGGCAAACCAAGGTTTAAGAAGAGGTTTTCTAATCAAGGTACCACTAGTGCTTCTAATGTCAACAAAGAGAAGGTTCCTACTCCTAAGCCATAGGGTGGTAGTGGAGGTGGCTCTTATGTGGAAAGACCTACATGTGCCAAATGTGGTAAGAAGCATGGGGGGAAATGTCTTGTCGGTATGGGTGTGTGCTATGGATGTGGAAAAGATGGACATCAACAGAAAGATTTCCCAACCCGTTCGGCCAAGGAAAGAGAGGTAAATCAAGCCCCTCCAAGTGGTTCTAATTCAGATGCTCCAAAGAAGAGTCGTTTTTATGCTCTCCAGTCCCGAAGTGATCAAGAGGGATCCTCAGATGTTGTTACTGGTGTATTGCAAGTATTTTCCAATGATATTTATGCATTTTTAGACCCTGGAGCTAGTTTATGTTTTGTTACACCTCTGGTAGCTATGAAATTTGATGTTGTAATGACCCGAGAGCACCCCCTAGCCGTTACATGCGTATTCGACCTCTCGGAGGTCTTATACAAGCCTTAGCATTCATTCATCGCATAGATCATAAAAATCACTAAGAGTTTAAAACTTTTATTCAATAAAACCATAAGACTTCAAGAGTCATCAACATTTGAAAACATCAATACGCAAGCGGAACTACTAAGTCTCTTTAGTCAATCTTAGACAAGAACTTAAAACGTACTAAGGGACACGGCC
>JAJOOO010013109.1:0-20395 GCA_029582685.1 Solanum piurae
GAATATAGATTAACACACTTTACGAATCAACGCTCGGCTTATTATTCGGTCGGCTTAATATTCTGAAAGACAAAACCAATGTTTGTCATTTTAAGCCTGAGTCCATTGTCATCATCTCTGTAAAGGGCCTAACTACCCCTACCCTACCTTCCGCATGCATTACGTCCTAAAGGGACTAACTACCCCTACCCTACCTTCCGCATGCATTACGTCCTAAAAGGTGCCTAGCGTTCCCGTTTAATGTCCAAGAGACATTGGACTACTATTTAGGGAGGTTTTACACTAAAAGAAAATATATGCTCCTAATTAGGCCCTCTAGACACCAAACAAAACACGTTGAACGAGCATTTAGCACATAAAATCTTATAGTGGCCTCTAAATTTTAATTAACATGTCCCAAATACAAATAATTAGTGAAAGGTATCATGCTTAAGTGTGTGCGCATAAAAAGGCAAACATTCAATATAACAAAATTGAATTAATTTTAAAAGGGCAGAAAGTCGTTACAAGTGCAGAAAAAGCTTATTAGACTGATTTTGAGTGGCCAGAATTATTCATAATGCAATATTTATTATTAGTCAGATTACTCAGGGTGGGTCAGTTTAAGTGGGCACAAATGCGGGCAAAGATGTTCAAAAATAGTTGCAGATCCAATTGGTAATTAATAACAAAAAGGTAAATTAAAACATGACAGATTATTTTAAACAGTTTAGTATGCTGGAAATTAATAATACCTATGAACATGATTTCTAGGTGATTGAGAAATCAAAACACTGCATAGCACCTATAGGCATGATTTTCTAACCCCAAATGACATATAAAATAAATTTAATCTTTAGGCATGATTTTTACGGGCGAACATGCTGAAAATTAGTAATATTTAGAAAACCTATAGGCATGGTTTCTAAATGATTAACATGCTGCAAATTTATTAGAACTTGATTAGTTAACTGAGATGATCAAGTTATTAAAACATGTTGATTTACTTTGACTAATTAACTAACATAAGCAAGCAAGCATTTAAAATAGTTCATATTTTAGTTAAATTATTACTATACTGCTTTAACTCTTAAACATGCAAGAAATATTTAAGCATTAACAGAGCAGAAAATAATCATGCATTAATTTTATTTAATTATAACATGCAGACAATAGTTATTGGTTTGTTTTAAGTTGCAGAAATAATTTTGTTGCAGAACTTGCAACAGTTAACAAAAAATATGCTAAACAAAAATTGCTTCAGTTCTTAACATGCTAAAAATATTAGACAACTCTCTACACAGAAAAAAAACATTAATTATATCAAATAAACACGCTTCCAAATTTTAAGCATTGGGTTATTTGATTACACGCTGATTGACTTCAGATTCAAATAGGATGAAGTTATAAACAAACCAGTGCTTGATGTTAGATCGATTATTTAGGAGACTTTATACCTTATTCATCCGATTTTATGATTAATTAATATAGAAATATTATATTCAACAATAACAAGTTATTAAATAAACAAAAGAAAAGTAAACAATTTGCACATATTCCCCTCCCCCCTTAGGCGATCCCCCCAAATATATATTATATACAGAGAAGAGTTAGAGTGTATACAATAGCTTACAAACCGAAATAAAGAAGAAATAAAACGACTTATTACAGCCGCAAAAACATTTAAATATAAACTAAATATATCCAACATTCCATCCTAGGCAACTCTTCCTGTCTTGAACTTAATGTTCAAACCCCCTAGATAGAATAAGGCATATATACACTTATTTTAGCAACAAGTTACACATATACAATCACACATATAGAGAAGGAGAAGAAAACTGACCCGGATGATTTCTTTTATTTATCAATATCCATTTGTTGGACTTATGCATACCAATAAATAAATAACGATGTAGAACAGAAAATTAAATATTTATGAAAGTCACTGACCGGTTAAGCAGTTAAAGAGAAGAGCAATGAAGACACACTCTAAATCTAATAATCGACCCGAACACAGCAAAACAACAAGGGAGAAAGCTCAATGTTTTCGAGAGTTCTTTATTTTGCTTTTTTTAGAGAGTAATATCTTTCTTAAAGTATTCCGGAGTGAATAATGTAAGCATGAATAAATAATGGGAGGGGGCCCTTTTTATAGTCACTAAAGACAAGCAAATTAGGACAAGGAGTTAATTGATTCAATCAATATTTTCATTATTAATCAGGAAGCAATAATCGGTACAAGGAAGGAAACAAATAAAATTTATTTACCCAAAAAGACTAAAAAAAACAATAATTTATTAATGCATGTGATCGGCTAGCATTTTACAAAAACTAGAGCAATTAAGAAATTTGTTCAAACTTAACTAACGTAAAGTGACTCAATTAATTAATCAATAAAGCAATCAATCGACCCTTTTTACCCAAAATAGATTTAGGTAAGAATCTTCCTATTTTAATTAAGGCAACTACGATCAGTTTATAGACAAATAATATGCAAAAAATCAAGTAAGACAAATAATAAGTATTTAAAGGAAAGAGAATAATTACCTCTTACAGTCAAATATCAACATCCCTGTATCAATAAATTTACCATATAACCAGGAAATTAAAGATTTGTCCTACACTTAAATATGGGAAGAACACCAAAATACACATGGAAGACAAATCAGTACCATAAATAATAATATACTAGTAGTAATTCAGAAATCACAAGGAATCAAATGTATTGAACCTTGCCATAAATAAGCTTCAATCAATCAATTATCAAGCAGTCTGTACCATAATTAAGCTAGAATAAATTTTAATTCTAATTTAAATAAAATGTAAAGATCAATTAGGGCCTGAAAATACTGAGAATATACAGAGATCAGTGAGCAAGTAAAATCAACTAATAACGGACAAATTTTGAAAACACTTGCGAAATAAATTAGTAAACCTCCAAACAAGCTCCAGTTGAAACAGGTGCAGGTTCAATAGGCAATAAATTTCAGAAAATTTTATGCGTAATCATGAACAAAAGGAAAAGAGAAAGAACCAAGTGGCATTAGTAAATTATTTAATTTTAATAAAAAAAGTAGTAAGGAAAAAAATAAGAGTAAATGTGGTGGTACTTCTTCTAAATCAATGTCTAGAGTTAGATTTTATACAAATGATTCTACTTATGTTGATGATACTTCTTATGATATTGATTCAAATGTTCAAATCGATCATGAAATTTTAGAACGACGTTATGGTATTATTAATCCTAATCTTGATGAAAATTCAGGTGAAGAAGTAGAAGTTGATTCGGGAGACGATGAATTAGAAGATACACCTACTAGTCCGGTGACAGAAGTTCCAAATGAAACTACAAATTCAACGGAACAAAATTGTGAACGCCCACCCCTTATACCTCCTAATAAGCGTAAGCAACCTTTTAAACATAAACAAGGTGGAGGTCAAGGTGGGACGGGGGGCTTAAATAGATATTTGTTATCTTGTGTGCCGATTCAATATAACGAAGCTAAAGCATTAGCCGATAGAAAAAAAGTAATTCCAGTTAATGATGTTGATATTAATGTTAATGAATCGATAGGGGCTTCTAACATGGTTCAAGGAACATTAGATCTTTTTAACCTCAGTGGTCCACTAACACAACATAAATATAATAAGGAAAGAGATCGCGAAAATTTAGCTAAAATGATTTCTGTTTGTGGTTTGCCTTATAGTTTTCCTTCACATCCCGGTTTTATTAAATATATTCAACAAATTTATAATCCTTCTTTTAAAGGTTTTTCAAGAAATATTGTTAAAGCTGATGTTTTTTTATATCAAGGTAAACATTGTCAATATCTTCGTTGTTTGTTCAGCATATTAGATTGTAGAGTGTCTATAACTTCGGACATGGGTCGTAGTGTTAATGGACATGATTATTTAACTATTACAGTACATTGGATTGATCATAACTGGAATTTGCAAAAAAGGATCTTAAGTTGAAAAGAATGTGTAGAGAAAAAAACTGGTGCATATTTAGCTCCAATTATTTTGAGTGTTTTAAATTATTACATGCTTATAGATAAAGAAATGTATGTCACATTAGATAATGCATCTAATAATACAAACGCTGCTAGTATGTTAAAAACTAGATTATGTCCAATTGATGTTAATGCTTTTCATGTTAGATGTGTTGCACATGAATTAAATTTAGTTGCACAAAATGGTATTTCATTATTTGATTGTGGTTGTTTGAAAATTGAATATGTTGTTGCCTTGCTTTTTTATGCTCATAGAGCTGCTAGAATTAAGGAATTTAATGAGCGTTGTGTACTATGTGATTTGCCACCAAGAAAAATTCCAAGACATATTAAAACAAGGTGGAATTCTTTTTACCAAATGCTTTCAGTTGCTTACGAATATAAAGGATCCATACAAATGGTGTTTAATACACATAATGCTAACTCATTAGATAGAATTTGTGAAGAAGATTGGGAAGAAACTAATGAACTATTAAATTATTTAAGACTTTTTTATGATGCTACAACCATGTTTTCTGGAATTTATTATCCTACTATTTCATCAGTATTAATAAATATTTGTGCTATTACAATTTAATTTTCTAAATACAAAAAAAATTGGAAAATTTAGAGTTGCAATTGAAGGTATGATTGAAAAAATTTAAAAATGTTTTTTTCCTATTCCTCAAATTTATTTAACTGCTACTTTACTTAACCCTCAATATAAATTACGAGGTGTGCAGGGACTTGTTGAAACTTTTTATGATACTTTAGAAATTTTAACGGAAGAAATTCCAACTTGTGAAATGTGTAAGTCTAGCATAAAAGTAGAAGCAAAAATTTTGTATGAAAAATATAGAACTATAGGAAATACTCAAGGAGAATTTGGTCAAACTTCTAATCCTCGGAGTAAAGATCGAATTAATAGTTTTATGCGAGGTTTTCTTGGTCTTAATTCTACTACCCGTGATGATTTTGAAGAATATCTTAATCAATCTTTAGACAGTGGACGATGACGATGGCAATGTAGAAATATTAGCATGGTGGAGGAGGTGGAGCTTTACATTTCCAATTTTGAGCAAAATGGTTCGTGATGTTCGAGCTATTCATGCTTCATCGGTTGCATCGGAGGCTGCTTTTAGTGCGGCAAGGTTTCAACTTGGCGATCATAGACACTCATTGACAGAAGAAAATTTGGAAACGTCAGTTTTATTTAGAGACTGGGTCAACGTCGAGAGGAGGAATTATAATTTGCCAAAGTTAAGTTCCAAACAAGAAGCTTGGATTAATGCGGTAATTGGATCTAGTGACGATGAATTAGAGTCACAAGAGTTTCTAACAAGTTATCCAACACTGGAGGATGTTACCATCGATATGATACGACAATTAGAATTGAAGTTTAAAGGAGAATACAAATATTAGATTACATCCGAGAACTAATTGAAACAGAACCCTTCCTAGAAGGTGGCTGCGTAAATTAGTTATTCATTTTTACATATGAAAACTTATTGAAACAGAACTCTTCCTAGAAGGTGGCTATGTAGATTAGTTACTCCACTAATATTTGTAAATTGTAACTTCTAAGTTCTAAGTTGCAATTAGATTTTATTGAATAAATTTGAAGGCTTTATTCAAGTCTTTTTTATACAACTATTGCCTTGCATTTTAATTTTAATATATACATACATATTTACATATATACTAAACTAACTTTAAAATACTTAATTTAAAATTTGAAATTTGACATTTGAAATTTCAAGTTTAAATTACTTTAAAATATTTAAAATACAAATTTGAACTTCTCAAATTTGAAATTTGAAACTTGAAACCTGAAACTCGAAACTCGAAACTTGAAACTTGAAATTTGAAATTTGAAAACTTAAGCATTTTTTATTAGCTAAATATGTTATTGAAAACCAAATAAACTAAAAATATTATTCAATAACATATAATTTCAATACAAATAAATAAACATATAAAAAAATAAAAATCCCACTTCCCGTCCCGCCAAACCTCGTCCCATCTCGTATATATAATGCGACGGGATGGGACGTATTTTTTTCCCGCCAATCCCGGTCCCCCCAGTCCCGATCCCAGCCCTGGCCGAATCCCGACCAAGGAGTTCCTTGTCCCGTCCCGTCCCCCTTCATCCCGTCCCACAGTCCCCGTCCCCTTGCCAGCCCTATCAACAGCTGCCCCTTCGTTGCTTGAGAATGAAGAATGAATTATCGGGCAACCAACGTTGTTTTAGTAGCCGATTTTGTCCTATCGACGAGAGATGTCAGTGGAATCAATTGAAATTATATAAGGTTGGAAAGGGGTACGATCGAGACTCTGGTATTAAGTCTGCTACATGTCTCTAGTTATACAAGAATCAGGTCGTATATAGTTCTAGATTTAGGAACAAACGAAGATCCTAAAATTGAAAAAGCGGTATGATATTCAAATGGGAACGATATCGGCTTGAATGGGTAGGATTAGAGTAGCGAGAAAGCATGACAGAGCGATTTCCATTTTAAGCAAAGGATCATATGAAAAGCGGTAATACGAGTAGCAAAGAATTGAGAGGGCCTTTGTTGCGATGGATATTGGCATGAGATTGTGAAGATGGTGTCTTAGACTATGATATCTAGGGCCATGATACGCAAAATTATATCCTCAGGTCATGAAAATGTTGTCTGTAGGACATGAAAATTATGCCCTTAGAATATGACACCTTTAGATCATGATAGATAGAAATTAAATCCTTAGGCCATGAAATGATGTCCGCAAGCCATTAAATATGATGCCTTTGGACTATGACGCCTTCGGAATATAAATGATGAGTAAAGAGAGTGTATCTATTTTGATGTAATTCGAGCATCTTGTGGCTTGATTCAATAGTAACTCTATACATAGGTATTTGGGCACATGAAGTCCTCGGGCACAATACGATCTCGGGCTCATGTATTGGGCACATGCAATCTTCGGGCACAATGTAATTCGGGCACATGCAATCTCCGAGCACAATGCAATATCGGGCACAATAAATTCTCGGGCACATTGCATTTCTCAGGCATAATCTCGAGCATAATGCAATCTTAGGCAAGATGTTATTCTCGGGCACAATGCAATCTTGGGCACATGTAATCTTGGGCACAATGCAATTTTGAGCACATGCAATATCGGGCACATACAATCTTGGGCACGATGTAATAGTTGAGAGCATGAAGCATCTTAGACCTTTGCCTATCGGAATGGTTAAGTAACTAGCTTGGTCTTTCCTCTTGTCGGAAGGATATTGTGCCATTTGTTTGCGATTTTCGAGCTCAACATTATGTAGCTTGATCCCTTTCCTATTAGAAGGATATTGTGTCATTGACTGGTGATTGTCGGGCTTAATATAGCGGTATATCGATCCTTGAAGTGATGTTGAAGCTGCTTTTGTATATATACCTGTCTTTCGTGTATTCAAAGAAAAATTGTGAGTTTATAAATGGGGAGGATGATCTGTTTGGACCGGTGTGCTCCCTTTGAAATGCCATCAAGACCTTTGCGGGTGTTTGCTTTGAGGAAAATGTAAATAGAGGGGGAGAGAGAGTTTTGAAAAAAGCTTTTGAAAATATTAATTTGTAAAAAGTATTGTTGAATTTTTTACTATGGAACAGTTTGAGACTTTACAATCATCCTGATTAAGAAAAGTCCTTTCGAATTTGATATGCTTCAACACTTTCTTCCCCAAGAAAATTTTTGTTATTCTGATATTCGTGGTAGATTGTAGCTTGATTGCCATGAATTTTTTAGAGCCTCTCAAAAATTCTTCCCCAGTCCTGATTTGTGTGGAAAATATTCTTTGAAGGAATTTTTGAGACCCTCTCAAAAATTCTTCCCCAATTATTGATTTGCGAGAAGAAATGCTTTGGATGGAATTTTTTAGTTCCTCTAAAAAATTATGCCCCAGTATCGTGACTTGCAAGAAAATGTCCTTCTGATGGAATTTTTTAGGCCCTCTCAAATATTCTTCCCCAGTTACACAGTCAAAGGGGAAAATGAAATTTTTATTATGATAAGACCGAACTCCATTGGAGTGCCTACATATCCCCTCTTAAACGGAAATCAGGTCTGACGTAGTTCCAATACAAAGTATAAGAGCATGAAACAAACTTAAATGTAGTATCTCTTCACAACATCTAAGTTGATAGGCTTGGGCCAAACTTCTCCATCCATTTATGCAAGTATGAGTGCTCCGCCTGTCAACACCCGAGAGACTATGTATGGTCCTTGCCAGTTTGGTGAGAATTTACCCTTTGCTTCATCTTGATTTGGGAAAATCCACTTCAAAACCAGTTGCCCGGGTGAGAAATGTATGGGTCTAACCTTCTTGTTGAAAGCTCTGGCCATTATATTTTGATAGAGTTGACCATGATAGACAACGTTAATCCTTCTTCTATCTATTAATGCCAAATTCTTCGACCGAACTTCTAAATATTTAGCATCACTTAGCTTCGCTTCCTGAATAATCCTCAGAGATGGTATCTCTACTTCAGCATGTATCACAACTTCATTACCATATACTAGAAAATAAGGTGTAGCCCCAGTAGAAGTTCTGATGGTAGTACGATATCCCAGCAATGCAAATGGTAGCTTTTCATGCCAATGCTTGTGATTGTCGATCATCTTGCGCAGCATCCTTTTGATGTTCTTGTTTGCAGCCTGGACTGCCACATTCATTTGTGGCCTATATGTTGTAGAATTTCGATGACTGATCTTGAATTTCTCACACAATGATCTCATCAAATCACTATTTAGGTTGGTTCCGTTATCAGTGATGATTGACTCAGGAATCCCAAACCTACAGATAATGTTATTTTTAACAAAGTCATCTACAACTTTCTTCGTCACCAACTTGTGAGAGGTAGCTTCGACCCATTTAGTGAAGTAGTCAATTGCGACAAGAATGAATCTGTGTCCATTGGATGTTGTTGGCTCAATTGGACCAATGACGTCCATGCCCCAAGATGCAAATGGCTAAGGTGAATTAGTAACTTGGAGTTCGTTGGGAGGAACTCGGATCATATATGCATGAGTCTGGCATTGTTGACATTTTTTAACATAGCGAATACAATTTGTCTCCATAGTTAGCAAAAAATATCCCGATCTCAGAATCTTGTTTGCCAATGTAAAACTGTTCATGTGAGGACCACATGTTCCTACATGTATCTCTTCAATCAACCAGCTAGCTTCTCCAGCTTTGACGCACCTTAGCAAACCCAAGTCGGGAGTCCTCCTATAAAGGTATTCTCTACTTAGAAAGAATTGATTCGCTAACCTCTGAATTGTGCGCTTTTGTACACTTGTTGCATCTTCTGTATACTCATCGTTCTTCAAATATCCTCAAATGTCATTGTACCAAGGCTTTCCATCAGGCTCTCCTCAACATGAAAACAGTATGATTGCTGCTCATATATATGAATGTGAATGGGATCAATGTAATTATGATCAGGATGTTGAATCATAAAAGACAAAGTGGCTAAGGCATCTGTGAATTCATTCTGGATCCTTGGTACATATTTGAATTATGTCTTGAAGAATACTCTCTATTCTAAAAATAGAAATCTTGATGAATATTCTCAGAAGTACTTCTCCAGTTTGTTTTGTTATGTTCGGGTAGGTTTGGGATAGAGTTTAGCTTCATTGCTGATAAATATTTCCGCTTGATTGGTTAGTGCTTTCCTCATTAATTTAAATTTCATTTTGCATCATCTATTATCAATATTGTTTTATGTTTGAAACAAATAAAAGGGAAGCATACGGGTCAGTCTTCTCCTCCTCTGGATATGTGATGTTATGTTTACTGCTCCCATCAATTGTTTGAGTTCAATATGCGTAATTTTGCTTATAATGTGTTATATGTTATACTTTGGTTTAGACATGATAATCATATAATCTGTAAGTATTATGTAGTATTGTACCTATTATTTGTTTAGTAGGTTATATAAGTTTGGGAGTTCGAAGAGTCGCCATGGGAAGGGATGTCGGATTGAAGCTTTTTCTAATTTTGTTTTAATATTCGTATTTTGATTATTGATTCGGTTTTGTAATAATTCGTATGAACTTTACTCTCTATATAAGAAATATATTTGGAGGGATCGTCTAAAGGGGGAGTGAATTTACGTGCTAGTTGTTTATTTTTCTTATTTAATTTTAATATGTGTGATTGTTATAGATAATCTGCCTATTTCTAAAATCACAAAATCAGGTAAGCATATCAAATTTTCTTAAAATCAACCCTTAATTGTTGAGTTATCTTGTAATTGGTAGTCAAATGAGCAAGTGCTAAAATCAATTCTAAAATAGTGAACTGATCTTGTATAGTAATTGTGTCGAAATCCATAATTTGTTCATCGTATATATTTTTAGTATTATATAGCATGTTCATGAGTTAAATTTGATTTCAGCATGTTCACACTTAGTACCATGCATATAGGACTCAAAAGAATAAAATCAATATTAATTAATCAGATTTAAATAAATCTAGCATGTCAAAATTTTATTCTAATAACTTGCATGTTAATTAATTGGGTTATGACTATAGGTCTCTACTTAATTTCTAGAATGTTAAATAAATAATTTGTGTGTATAATTATTGTATAAAATTGTTGATTGTTCAATTGATTAGATACCATGCCTAAGTTTTAAACTAGTTAATTTTCAGAATGTAAAAAAAATAAAATATAAAGAATTAAGTTGATCTGCTTTGACTAAATCACTGCTAACCTATCCATAAATTATTTCCCTGTCTGTTAAGAGTTAAAATAAGCATAGTAATATTCTCTGAATTTTAATCTGAACTATCTTAAAATAAAGTTGTCGCCTGATTAAAATCTGTTTGAAATATTTAGTTTCTGCATTTAATAAACAACCATGCCACTTAAAATCATCTACTAAATCATTTTCCGCATCTGCTACTTGCTCGCCCACTTGCTAATAAATTGATAACTTCTGCATCAACTAAACTGTTGCCACTTAGAATAAACATTTAGCATTAATAATCTGCTACTGCTTTTAAATATTTATGTCCATATGTTCATATTTAACTAATCTGTCTTAATTAACCTGGCCAATAATTAAGAAATTTTTGCATAATGAATAGTGTTCTTCCCCCTTAAAATCAGCTAATAAGTTAGTGTTTTCTGCCACCTTAAAATCAGCCAATAATTAAGTATTTTCTGCATTCTGAATAGTGTTCTCCAGATTGCGCTTCAGCCGTAGACTCTTCAACAACTTCTTCGGTGATTGCTTGTGCGACACGATCATTTGACGCCCGTGACAGGGAAGGTTTACAAACCCACTAATTTCCTCGAGTGTTGGAGTTAGCTCAAAATCGCTAAATTTGAAGACCAATCTTGCGGGATCCTAGAATTTCAGCAAGGCCATAATCTTGTAGCGATTAGGAGCAACAAATAAGAGAAAGGTCAATCCACCAAGTAGTTTGCGGATTTTCAACTCATGGGATTTCTTGATACTCGCACACCATCTTTTCAGAAGATCATTCACTTTTACAACCATTTGCATGTTTGGGAAGTTGGGAGCGGCCATAACTGCAAACAAACAACAAACAAATTCTAAACTTCATTTTGGCATATATTAGGCTTGATTTAGTCATTATGACCACATTGACACATAATATGCAATTTGTCTAAAGGATGTTGGGCCATTTAGACGATAGGGCGGCTACTAAGAGTGTGAATTGACACCAAGGGTCAAATCGCCTAAGGTTTATGCAGCATGTATGACCTAATTAAGATTTCTAAGAGTTGGGTAGATACGGACTTGAAGAGGTTCTATCCAAGAAGACACATGGTTCCACGGTAGTAAAACTATCTGCATCTGCCATGCCTCAGTCATCTCTCTAATACAGGGTGTTTGAAGAGAATAGGAGTATTTTGTGAGATGTTCAAAGTCACACGCCATCACTATAAAATATTTAAAAAAAGGAAGAGGGTCTCAATTGGGGGAAGTATGAGCGGAATGCCAATTTGTCAAAGCAGTACACACTTAGCATGTAGATGGAAAGCAGTAACATATAATTGATTTTAAGGAAAACAATAAATAAATAAATACATAAATAAAAGAAAGAAGCATATAATCATGTAAGAAATCCAACAAATAAGGAAGGGATATGGGATTAAACATAGAAATATTCACATAAGGGAAAAAGGGAAAGGGCGAAACATGAAAATAAACAAATAAGGAAGAGGGAAAGGAGTGGAACATGGAAATATACAATAAATAAGAAAATCAAATAAGCAAGTAAAATAAATAGCAATTGGACATGGTAATAATCAAACAAGCAACGAAATAAGCAAATAAAGTAAACCCCACATAAATCAAATGAAACACGCAATGGTTAGAACCTAAAATTCCCAGCAGAGTCGTTATTCTGTCGCGCCCCATTTTTCGCAAACCAGGTTTCGGTGCAGGACCTCACAACTCTTTTGAATTTTGTTTAGATTGAAGAGTCGCCACCTAACGAATTAAGGCCTGTTAGGGCATCTATCTAACCTAACTAGATCTATCTTAAGGTCAACGAACCAGAGATTGGGTAAGGGTTCAAATTACCTCGAGGGAAAGGTGTTAAGCATCCCTCGAGGTCCACAAATGTGGGTCCTGGCCATATCTTATACAATTTATGTGGGGGTTACAAGTAGCAATTAAGGTCTCATTTATTTAATATTTAATTAAGCATGCTTACTAGGTGATAAAAATAAATAAACATTAATATAAAATAAGAGATAAGCAAGGAGACAGAAGATGCACAAATAGATAGGCGAAACAATTTTATTTTATTAAACTACCCCAAACATTTATAATTATAAAACAAATAAAAAGGGAAAAGGAAAGGGAGACCATGGAATCTAGATTAACACACTTTACGGATCAGCGCTCGACTTATTATTCGGTCGGCTTAATATTTTGAAAGACAAAACCAATGTTTGTCGTTTTAAGCCTGAGTCGATTGTCATCATCTCTATAAAGGGCTTAATTATCCCTACCCCACCTTCCGCATGCATTACATCCTAAAAAGTGCCTATCGTTCCCGCTTAATGTCCAAGAGGCATTGGACTACTATTTAGGGAGGTTTTAGACTAAAAGAAAATATATGCTCCTAATTAGGCCCTTTAGAAACCAAAAAAAATACGTTGGACGAGCATTTAGCACATAAAATCTCATAGTGGCCTCTAAATTTTAATTAGCATGCTCGCAAACACAAATAATTAGTGAAAGGTCTCATGCTTTAAGTGTGTGCGTGTTGACACCCAATTTTGACCGACCTTTAGCAATTTTAGGAATGCTATTCGATTAAATACGTATTTCTTGAAAATGTTTCGAGTTTAAAATTTTAATCGATTTTTTCTTTAAATTATATATTTTAGTATGCATGCTTTATAAATTATCATAAATACTATTAAGATATTTCTAAAATTATTAGTAAAACTCAAAATAATTATTTTATTTCAAATGTTTTAAAGTTTAACAAACTTTATAATTATATAAAATGTTATAATATGTGTAGTACTTTAATTGGATAGCATTTCTTTAATTTTCCTCAAAATTATTTAAATTGTAGCCTATTTTATTCTAATTCATTCCGATTCTAGCCTATTCAATTCCAATTTTATTTCAATAATAACCACCCTTTTATTTCAATTCTAGCCAATTTTATTGCAATTATGGCCATTCCAAATTCAATCCTATCTGATTTAAGACTCATTCTTTTAATCTCGTCCGTCCGTCATTTTAATCAAACCCATGATCTAATCGTGTCCATTCATTCTATTCATATCAAAGGTCAAGATCCATTGACCTATTATTTCCTATTCTAAATTATCAAAATTCCCCCAAACCCTAAATGGTTTTTCGATTCTCTTCCTCTCCTCTCCCAAAATCAGCCGCCTCCTCCATCTCTATTCTCCATCGACGCCGGCAAGACAGAGAGACACCATCGCCCTCTCCGGCGAAACCTCCGTTCCTCCTCTCCTCTCCTCGCTGCCTTCTTTTCCTTTTCCTCTGCTCCTCTCGTTTCCCGGCGAGAACAACCCCTCCAGCAGCTCCGGACAGCAGCCAGGCGAACCACCTGCAGGACGACGAAGACGACAACAACAACGTCAGCCAGGCGAGATTTCGTACAGCTGGTCGCCCTCTCTCGTCTCTTCTCATTTCTTTTCTTGTGAACAGCAGCTCGACGGGAATAACCAGCAGCCAGGCGAGACCACCAGCGACAGCAGCAAAACCTTTTGCCTCCTCTCTTCTCTTGATGGCGTGAACACCAACAGCAACCAGCAGCTCCGGCGAAAGCCAGAAACTCTGGTAAGCAGTAGCAACCAAAAAGCTACCCAACTACGAGTTCCGGCGAATCCACAAAGTAGTCCCAGGTATAAACTTTTACTTTTAAGCCTTAAATCCTTGCGCATGTGGGTTGTCGTTCTGTGTCAATAGTGATATTTTTGTTAGTATATTATGTTAGAACTCCATCGTCCGTATCTGTTTAAGTATATTTTGTCACTTTGCAAATTGATGCTGGTTGATTCTTAGTCCAATTTGGTGTTGAGTATGATCGTATTGTTTGCTTCGCATTGTTAGTTTAAGAGGATTTTCCTGTTGCTAATCATAATCTGATTTGTTGTGACCTCAATGATAATCCTCGGCTTGATCACTGCCCTAATTGCTTGATCCCCTGGGTAGATTGTTATTGCTCATAATTAATTAACTTACCGTTATAATTGCTTCTTCTAAGTGATGATGTTAAACTGGTTATTCTCTTGCCGATTTGCTCATTGTTTTGTTATGGTAAGTTGGTATAGTTTTACTAATATGTGAATATTGATATGTTAATAGTTGCTGTAAATTGATCCCTCCTCCCTAATTTTTGTCCTCACAGATTCTTACTTGTTTATTTATGGTAATCTAGTAATAGTTGAATATTTTACTTCTGTGATTATTGCTTTCCTTTTATGTGCTGGCCGGTCCTTACATAATATTATCTCTTGCTTTATTTAGCTATAGGCAGATTCTTACTTGCTTTTATATTTGGTAAAAAAAAAAAAAAAAATATTTTGTCTTCCTTCTTAATAAGGAAATTGTTAATGGATCCTTAATTTATTTCTTTTCCTTTATTATGTGTCCTCTTACTCCCTATATAAATCAGGCCTCCTCTCACTCTCTAGACTCTCACATCTTGACTTTGCTCAATACTTGAATACTAAAAAATATATATTGCTCTCTACTCTTAAAAATAGAATTTAGTTTTCCGGTAAACATAAAAAGCTTCTCTATACTTGCTATCTTGCTGTGTACGGGTCGAAAGTTGGATTAAGGGGTCTTCATTGCTGATTAATATTCTGCATAATTGGTTAGCTCCCCTTCGTTAGGTTAAATCTCGTTTTGCACTATTACTTTGAATATTGTTGTATGTTCGAAAATAAATAAAAAGGAAGCATCCGGGTTAGTTTCCTTATCCCTTCCTTGTCAATGTGTGATCTTATGTGTTCTGTGACTCGTTTGAAATTCGTATGTTTGTTGTGAATATTTGTTATGGTTCTATATAGTTATTATTATGCTATGATCTCGTGTCTGGTATTATTATATTTAACAGGTTTTGAACTCAAGTTCAAGACATGAAGAATCGCCTAGGGCGAGATACCGGATATAAGTCATTGTTGTTTAGTAGTTCATTTTGGCTTGTATTATATCGTTTACTATTCGCTTTGTTCGGGTTTGTAATATTTTGTATAACTCTATATATGTGATATAACTTGGGGATCGCCTAAGAGGGAGGGGGATTACGTGCTACTTGTTATATTATCGCAACTTACTTATTGTTAGAAAGCATGCCTATAGGAGAGTGATTATTTTTCTCACAGTAGATCAGATCTAATTAAAACTAAAAATCGCCTTTGTTGCCATTAACTAGCCGCTTAGACTATACTCACTATTAATATGTCGAGGTTGTTCCTGTTCAAATACTTGTATTATCTTGTTTGACATCTTTTCTATATAATAATAATAATAATTTATAATTGTTTACATGCTCAGTTGCATATCTTGTTTAATTTAATCGTCAACTCTTTTATATAATAAATGAATAAATATATGAATATTGCCATAATTTGTTTTGCATCGGAATATTCTGCCATTTTAGAAACCATGTCAATAGGGATTTAAATAATTTTAAACATTTTATTTGAGTGTAGTATTTATGCATATAGGTTTAAATAGTTCTTTTAATACATGCCCAAGATAAGAAAATATTTTCAGCATGTTCACACTTAGAAGCCATGCTTATAGGATTTAATAATTAAGTTCAGCATGTACTAATCAGACTAATTAAATTCAGTTTCGTTAATTTAGATTTTAAGAACCGTATATTGCCTAATAATTAATTCGTAATAGATTTAAATTTGTTAAAATTAAAACTGATTTGCCTGCTGATTCCTGCTAATAATAATAATAATCTGTAACATATTTTCTGCCATTTTAAGACAAGTTAACTAGCTATATCCAGCATGCTAAAATCTGTTTTAAACACCCGATTTGCCCTATGATCAGTTTCTGCTTTAAATAATAATTTCTACATAATAATAAACTGCTTTTGCTACTTGAAAAATTAATAATTCACTTTCAGCATGCTAAATTAAACAGCTCTAATCTGCTACTGCTTTTAAATATTATGCCCATATGTTTTTATTTAAATTAATCTGTCCTGATAAAATCAGCTACTAAATCATTTCCTGCATGTTGTCTATAATCGGCTACTTTAAATAGCTACTGTCCTGACTAAATTCTGCCCAAAATAAATAGTTTTCTACATTTAAAATAAGCTTTGTTTAGCTACTTAAAATAAATTAATGACTTTCTCAGCATGTTAATACGCAATAATCTGATCTGTTTTCTGCTAATAGATTGGTCTGCATGTTTTCCTGCCCTCTTAAAATTAAATAATAATTGTTTGCCGCTCTAAAATGAACTTCCTGCATGCTTTATTAATAAAATAAATAAATTCTGCATTGTGTCATAAACCTCTGTCCTTGTTAAATTATTATTATGAAGTTTGTTTGTATTTGTATGCACACACTTAAGCATGAGACCTTTCACTTTATGTGTGTTTGCTAACATGCTTAATAAAACCTAATCTAGAGGTCAACATTGGATTTTACGTGCTAAGTGTTCTCCTATTTGTTTGATTTGGTGTCTAGGTGGGCCTATTATATTTTATTTTAGTCTAAATCCACCATAATAATAGTCCAATGCCTCTTGGACCTTAAGCGGGGACGTTAGGCACCTTTTAGAGACGAAAAGCATGCGGTGGTGGGATAGATGTAGTTTAGGCCCTATGGATATGATGACATCGACTCGGGCTTAAAGCGACAAACCTTGGTTTTGTCTGTCCCTACACGGAAACCTATCGAAAATAAAGAAAAGTCGAGTGTTGATTCTAAAGTCCTTCAGAGTCTCCCTTCCCTTTTTTTTTTGCCCTTTTTATTTATTTGTAATTATAGTTGTTTTGGGGTAGCTTAAATAAAATATAAAAATTGTTTGCCTAGATATTTGTCTACTTTCTATCTTCTCGCTATTTCTTTTAAATTTTGTCTGTGTTAATTATTCAATATTATGTTATCACATAGTTTTTGCATGCTTAAATAATTAATTAAAATAGCTAAGGTGCCTTTGATTGTTTAATATTATGTTATCACTTAGTTTTGCATGTCTAATTAATTCAAATAACTAAAGTGTCCTTAATTATTTAATATTAGGTTATCACCTAGTAAGCATGCTAATTAAATAAATAATAAATGAAGTGACCTATACTTGCTACTTGTAACCCCCACATATTACATGAGATACAGTCGGGACCCACATTTGTGGACCTCGAGGGATGCCTAACACCTTCCTCTCGAGGTAATTTGAACCCTTACCCTAATCTCTGGTTCGTTGACCTTAATTAGATTTAGTTAGGTTAGATAGGTGCCCTAACACGCCTTAATTCGTTAGGTGGCGACTCTTCAATCCAACCCAAAAAGCCCTAAGAGAGAGTTGTTAAATCGAAGGTCCATTTTTCGCGAGAAAAATAGGGCGCGACAGTGCGCATAAACAGGCAAACATTCAATATAACAAAATTGAATTAATTTTTAAAGGGCAGAAAGTCGTTACAAGTGCAGAAAAAGCTTATTAGACTGATTTTGAGTGACTAGAGTTATTCAGAATCAGTATTTATTATTAGTCAGATTACTTAGGGTGGATCAGTTTAAGTGGGCACAAATGCGGACAAAGATGTTCCAAAATAGTTGCAAATTCAATTGGTAATTAATATAAAAAAGGCAAATTAAAACAGGACAGATTATTTTAAACAGTTTAGCATGCTGAAAATTAATACTATCTATGAACATGATTTCTAGGTGATTGAGAAATCAAAACATTGCATAGCACCTATAGGCATGATTTTCTAACTCCAAATGACATATAAAATAAATTTAATCTTTAGGCATGATTTCTAAATGTGAACATGCTGAAAATTAGTAATATTCAGAAAACCTATAGGCATGGTTTCTAAATGATTAACATGCATCAAATTTATTAGAACTTGATTAGTTAACTGACAGGATCAAGTTATTAAAACATGCTGATTTACTTAGACTAATTAATTAACATAAGCAAGCAAGCATTTAAAACAGTTCAGATTTTAGTCATGCATTAATTTTATTTAATTATAACATGTAGGCAATAGTTATTAGTCTGTTTTAAGTTGTAAAAAATAATTTCGTTGCAGAACATGTAACAGTGGACAGTAAATATGCTAAACAAAAATTGCTTCAGTTCTAACATGCTAAAAATATTATACACCTCTCTACACACAAAAAAACATTAATAATATCAAATAAACATGTTTCCAGATTTTAAGCAGTGGGTTATTTGATAACATGTTGATTGACTTCATATTCGAATAGGATGAAGTTAAAAAACAAATCAGTGCTTGATTTTAGATCGATTATTTAGGAGACAATATACTTTATTCATCCGATTTTTTGATTAATTAATATAAGACAAATTATATTCAACAATCACAAGTAATAAAATAAACAAAACAAAAGTAAACAATTAGCACATATTCCCCTCCCCCCTTAGGCGATCCCCCCAAATACATATTATATATAGAGCAGAGTTAAAGTGTATACAATAGCTTACAAACCGAAATAAAGAAGAAATAAAATGACTTAATACATCCGCAAGAACATTTAAATAGAAACTAAATCTATCCGGCATTTCATCCTAGGCGACTCTTCATGTCTTGAACTTAATGTTCAAACTCCTGCTAAAAGAAAGCAATATAATACAAAACACACATAATAATATCTATTTTATATACCTAGACAACATAAGACATACATACACTTATTTTAGCAAAAAATTACTAATATATCGTGAGTTTACGATATTTCTAATACATTTCACTTAAAAGTTGTGTGTGTCTAGGGCCTTTTTGTATGAGTTTTTATGTGTTTTTATTGTGTTTTGCAGGAAATATGTTTGGACGCGGAAATAAAGAGACAGTTGAAAGATGTGCAAAAAAGGGCATCTACGGAGGTGATCTATGGACCGTAGGTCCATCGACGCTCCGTAGATGGTGAATCGTAGATCAGCAGGCAAGGCATGGAAGGCAAATCAGGGAAATCTGACCAAGTGTGGAACCACGGTGGCCATTGATTGTTCGTAGATTGATCTACGGACCGTACTGCTGATCCGAAGAATGATAATGCGAGAGTTATGGTACCTGATTTTTAAAGATTCCAAGTGTGGAGCTACGGAAAGGGATCGACGGACCGTAGATCGATCTACAGTATGTACTGGTGGTCCGTCGTTTGCTTCAGAGAAGTTGAGCTTTGGAAGCTGAAAATATTGCCTAAGTCCTGGGTGACAGAAGGGACTCACGGACCGTAGATCCATTGACGGACCGTGAGTCAGTCTCGTGGAATGAAGACGTGTACTCGAACATAATTTACTTATTTCGTTTCCTTTTTAGTTAGGACTTATTTTTTTAAATATAGGGCATGTAAATCTCATTTTTGGGGGGTTAGACTTTATTAATTTATTCCTACTTTGTGATTTTGGATTTTATTTTTGCAAACCTAGCAATTCTTGATTTCCTAAGTTGGTTTTGAAGGTTTTGGATTTGAAATTCAAGTTAAAATTTCGGGTTTGTTATTCTCAATTACGTAAGTTCATAATTCTTTCATCTAAAACAATGAATTGTGTTCATATGATTATGGGTAACTAAACTCCACAACTAGAGTTGTGGGAACCATGAGCAATTAACAAAGTATGAATAGTAAATAAGCAATTCTTGAATAGTGTTTTGCATGCATTGATAATTCTTTCGTTTAAAA